>JAOPUA010000152.1:17989393-18002802 GCA_027122455.1 Trisopterus luscus | reverse complement strand
ACTCCCACGTAGGAAAGGATAATTATGAGGCCCACTGACACAAACTCAGCACACACAAAACCGCTCTCAAACTCAGAATATTTTCATCCGGAATAGGGTTGTAAGGTTGTAAAGGTTTGCATTCTGTGTCCCGCTACACTATTCTGTGTGATTCATTATTAAATGTCTGATCTGAATTGATTTTGACGTGTTGGAGCTGGACATGAAATACGTACAATACATTACACAAATATGTCATTGTCTTGTGTTCATTTGAGAATCATGACATTGAGGAAATGTAAACAAATGAAATGCATCATCTGTGTGTGGGTTATGGCCATTAGGCGTTCTATGTATGATCAGGACTGGGGATGAGGATCATGGAGGTATCAGAGCCTTTTAGGACCATTTTGTCTCGGTAGGGTTCAAGATACATTGCAGACTTGGTAATATAGAAAACAAACACAACAATAGATTTCTTATGTTCCCAATATACAAGAAAATGTATGTGTGAGTCTTTTGACTATTGACAACAACATCTGTCAATAGTCAATAGTTTTATAGCAAAGCCTGTGATTGTATAAAAAGTCTGATTTTTAGTTTTACATTTAATATATAAAATGAAAATGGTCTCTAATATATTATGGTCCTTTTTATACCATTAGTGGTGGGTTAACTTGTTCCTACTTCAAACCTACCATCTGCCTTTTAAAGAAATGTTGTACTACTTAAAGAAAACACATTTAATTTGTTGTCTTTCTTTTTTAACATATTCAACCTGTAAATATTTACTCAAGACCTTTATTAACTGATTGTTGAGCATTTTAATATTTAATGTGTTCAAATTAGTTAGCAGGGGACTGGGTTACACAGCATGTGCTCACACCCTTAACCCCCAGCAGAGGGAGAATCAGTTTTGATAGATCCCCAATGACCTTTTGTACAGCCTGGGGTCTAGACAGTTTCAGTTTCAGTTTCTAAACAAGAAAGTTAAGAATCAACTCTCACACTGGTTCTTGTTGATCTTAATTTTAGAAGCAAAGCCTAAAAGAAAAACATTTTTTGGATGCTATGCACTAATAGACTAAATACATATGTAAAGATCAGGAATCAAGTAAAGGCCATGTATTTAATGTAAATGTTACATACATGCATACATGCAAGAATAAGGTTATTGGATTCAGTTTTTGGGGTTTGAGCTGTTCAGACTTTAATCCAAACTTTTTGAGATTACTCCAAACCCACTGGCACTTTTAAAGGTTGTTGCGTTGCCCTAATACTCTTTCTTATAAACAACGTTCTTCAATTAAATCATCTGTTTTTCTTGAGGCCACACAGTCTTGATTAGCTCTTGGCCTCAGCTGGGTGATTCCCTCTGTTCCTCAGCTTACACCAATAGACCCTTTAACAGTCTATGTCCTAAAAAATATGAGTACATATTCGTGAAACGGAAGCGACATTCTCCCCCGTTCATTGAAACAGGCTATCAAACTTTATACGTTGCATGTTGGGTTGTGAGAAGTGATATTCTCCCAGCTGACAGAAATATTTAGCTGAGCAGGATTATATTTTAAAACTGTGTCTTTTAAGCGTGTATATATGCAGGGTTTCTGTCTCCTGCCCACTAACTTATTGCAGACAGATCAGAAGGTAAGTCTCAAGTTTGTCAAAGTAATTTATTTAGGTAGCATTTCAGATCTTTGGTTGTTAATGCCTGTGCATTTATTTACAAACTTTTAAATTTGCCATTCTGTCATTGGATAAATTGCGCAAACAAATCAATGTAATTCATCAAAGTTTACAAACTCTAAACTTGTCTATTGACAATGGTACTTTGTCCCCTGTGCCTCCCTCTGCTGTTGTGGCTAGGGGTAACACCACAACATCATAATCCTTTCCCCTCAATACAAACAAATATAATGCAACACATATTTACTCAAAAACATTATGAAATGATTGGTAAGCATTTTAATATTTAATGTTTCCTAATGAGTAAGCAGGGGAATGGCATGGAATGGTACACAGCAGAAGCATACATTATTACCTCCCAGCAGAGAGTGTAGAGATGCTCAACAGTCCTGATGGATCCCTAATGACATTTTGTACTTCCTTGGGTATTAGCGTCCCACAAGTTTGAATGGCTGCTTCTAAGCAACAAGAGTCTCCTTTCTCCTTTGTTCTTGTTGATCCTTAATTCGGATGGAATCTTGCAATGTTCTAATCTTGCATCACTTATCTAAAAGAAAGTTTCATTTAAACATCATTGTTTGCTTTCAAAACTCTGCATAGTGCGCTCATGAATGACCCACTAGATTGAAAATGTGTTGATTTAAGTGTTCTTGCTTCCTCACATTAGTGAGCTGAAATTGGTACCAGGAACATACACAACATATTAGCATAGCCACAAAAGTATTGTCTGAAACAGTTAATTCGCGAATTAACACTTCACTGCATATTGATTGCTCAAAGTGCACAGTCTCACCTAACCTCATAGTCCAATAGGTCAGACTCGCTTCAACCAGCCATTATCCGCACACACTCCCATAAGGTTACTCCCATAAGGTACTCCCATAAGGCCGGACATAAGGAAATGTCCTGCCTCGAATCGATCCAAAAGCTATGGGGAGGGGGCGAGGGGGTGTCCCCTGTGAAAACTTGAACAACTAACTTTGGTTGACTTCGGTTTTATGCAACACTACTGGTCAGTAGTAGGTTGTCATCTTCCAAGTTCAGCTGTGAGTCCAAGAGAAACTGTGTATTCATTGCAATTGAGACTCTTTGAGATTTAGTTTAAGTTTTTGGATTAATTCTAAGTTTTGTTTACTTCTCCAAAGAAAGAAGAATCGAGCTCTCCAAGCTAATGTTACCTAATCTATAATCTCTAACAAAAAACACAGGAAGGCCACCTTGGCACTAGTGACAGTCAGCAGCCCAGAAGTAGCAGTAGCCAAGTAAAGTTTAGGTTTGCTATTTAATGTAAGCCTAGGACAGATGACAACTGTTATCTGTATTTTGATTACGAAATCGATAGGGATAAGATCTGCTGAACATGGTTTTAAATAATAAATGCGCTATTTGTGATCAAATGGTCTTGTACATTTATTTTTCTGTTCTACATATGAATATCAACTGCTGAGAATGAGGAGACAGGAGTAGGGATCGATGGAGGCTGGTGTGATGGTTGTGGAGACAGGTGTGAAGACAGCAAGGAAGGAGAAGCAAGGAAGGGGTTTGTTGATGTTGAAACAGAGGACGAACGGTTTCAACATCCTTGAAAAAGAGTTTGAGCTTGCAAGTAGCGCCTGTTGAAGGGTCAAGACTTGCATTTTCACATTGAGCTGGTTTAGATGCCCAATGAAGGCCACAAGATAGTGAGACCTAGCTCGGGATGCTTGAAATTGAATTTCAAGAAATGGCCTGAATTTGCTTATGCATGCCAAATACATCTGAGCACTTTCCCCCTTCACAACCAACGCACATTTCTGTGCAATCGCAGGCCAGTATAATTACTCCCAATTTCGTTGAACTACTTAAAACCCTAAAATCCTTTCTTTTTCCCCAACATACAAAGAGCACCATCAACACCCAGAAATACGTTTATCCATTGGTCAATTATTTTATTTTTAAAATCCATGAAAGACCAGAACAAACCTTCCCTCTTGTTGTTTCTTTCCTTGGCAAAACAGCAAGACTTTCCTCATGCAATGTGTCACCTGCAGCATACCTTACAATTATACAGAGCTGAGAAAAATGGGAGTCTTCTAAGGCGAAAGTAAAGTACGTAACTGCATTTATTTTCTTTTTTTGTGTTTCTTCCACTTGATTTGCCATCATGATGGTAAGATCGTGAACGGTTATTGCTGACATTGGTACAGCTTTTATTCTTTTGATTTTTTAGTCTTTATTTGGGAAGTCATCGTACAGTTCACATGCTTATTTATATTCTATTTTATATTATATATTATATTTACATATAATATATATATAATATGCAATCAGCCCAAGTGCCTGATTGCATATTAAACATACCACAGACCCAGCTCTCTCCACAAAGGCTAACTCCACTGTCCAATCAGTCTGGAACGGCAGTCTTGATCTTTTGATCTTTTGAACATGTTTTATTATGAGCTCTAATGTGTAAATACGGTAGCTAGCTTGGTCAACTGACAAAAAAGCGGAGAGTTGTTTGAAATTGACCTGAGAACAAGCTATTTCGGGCCGCATTGTATGGCAGAAATTGGCTTTTGGTCGTCGAGGTTAAACCATGTCAAATTATTTTATAATCAACAAATGTAACTGTCATAAGTCAAAAGTTTCATGTTTAATTGACACAGTATTATTATTTTTGGCTGCATTGCTTATAGTTTAAAAAAATCTAGCGCCCCATGCAAAGTCAATGAGATCGGTCAACAGAAGCATGTAGTGTGAATCAGGCGTAAGTGCACTTGCTGCATCCGTACCAAAGCTGAAACCAAAGCCACACCCATGACGATGGTGACATAAATGTTGCAATAAAAATGCAAAGATACAACAGGAAGTTTTAGCAGGGCAAGTGGCCAGAACAGCCACAGGCAGTCCCAATACAATACTGTTGACTCCAACTCTACACTTTAAGGATGTGATTTGATTGTTTTTATTTTCTTCATTTTTTTAATCCTTTGTTACATGTTGTTCATGGCCTTTTTGATTCCACCTGTAAGGCTGGGTGCAGGACCTTTGAGGGCTAATGTTAGCAATGGTTTGCAATATCTAGCAAAACAAGATATTATTTTGTTCACCACTTTCACTTTGGGGTTAGGCTTTACTTTTCTCTGCTTGAACTGTGTTCTCCTGTACACCTTAAGGGACAAGCCAGTTTTTCGTGAGACGCCCCGTTACATTCTGTTATATAATCTGCTCTTGGCAGATACTGTTCATCTTGTATTAAGTTTGTTATTGTACATACTGGCTGCAAGCAGGCTTAAGCTAACAATGTATATTTGTGGTTTGCTCACCATGTTCTCTGTTTACGTTGAATCAATCTCTCCTCTTACTCTGGCAGTGATGTCCATGGAGAGATATGTGGCTGTGTGCTTTCCCCTGAGACATGCAGACCTTGTGACCATCAGAAACACAGGAGCAGCCATCGCTGCTGTGTGGACGGTCTGTTCCCTCAATATCTTAATACGGGTGTTAATACTTGTTGTTTGGCGACCTGACTATGAATATAATGAGAAAATGAAGGACTTCTGCTCAAAAGAGTCACTTTTTCTGACACCAATGTCTAAACATTTTGATGAAGCATATTCCAGTTTTGTGTTTTCATTTGGGGGACTTGCCATATTATTTTCTTATGTTGGTGTGACACTGGTTGCCAGGTCAGCCTCGTCAGACAAAGCTTCCGTCAGAAAGGCAGGAAAAACTGTGTTGCTTCATTTCTTTCAGTTGGTCCTGATACTAACCTTCAGCCTCAATTCTGTCATCTTCACAGCCTTTACTAGAAAAGTGGACAGAATCATTTTGGTGCGTTTACACTTTATAATCTTTGTGTGTTTGAATCTATTGCCCAGGTGTCTTAGTGCTCTCATTTATGGCCTCAGGGACCAAACGATCAGACCAGCTCTCCTAAGCAACATCTGTTGTCAGTTTAGATTCTTGGATGGCCCCCACAAGACTAAAGTCCGAAAAAGAACGTAGGGAAGCTGATTTGGATGGCACGTGACATCTGCACAAAAATGCTATAGAACCGTCTTAGTGGTAACCTATAAAAGGTCACCAAGTGGAAGAAAAAATGTGGAAAATAATGATTTAACAAAAAGGGAAAATAAGAAAGTTGTTTCCTTGATTGACTTTTTGCTACATGCCATTTGTCCTTTGTTGACAGTGCAAGCTTTGATAGTCATTTTATTTGTACTGCCCTGCTTATCCTTGCAGTGGGAACGAGGAACTTGCAGTGTGAACAGAGCCCTTGGTTGTATAATATAATATATAGCAGAGAATACTGCGCACCAGAGGTGTTTGGGGATTTCTTAACGTGGACTTACTTGTATTTTCATTTAATCACTCACCAACCATAAAAGCATGCATCTAGTCGGTGATGAAAGCAATGATAGCAATTGGAAATAACAAAAAAGCAACCGACGCACTTGATTACTACTGTAACATTGATGAACAACGTGTTGCCCTATCTTGTAATACTTCTGAGTGACTGAAGTTATTGAATATGCTTAGACTTAAATAATTCATTCATAAATTACTTATTAACAATAATAATAATAATAATAACAATAATCTGATGTAACACTTGTTTTCATGCGTTCATTTGTAATACTAAGCAATGATAGTGCATTTAAAATAGCTGTGGAGATATAGCGCTGTATACAGGTGCACATATCGCCATCTAGAGCTCTATTTATGCATCAACAATTTGATAATTGTACAAGACACAAGTCAAAATTCTTTATTTGACGTATGTTGTTTGTCTAATCTTTATTTCGAACATAAAAATAAAACAAGTATGACACATCATACAAATACACATTACACGAAATAATAATTATAGTGTCATAAGCAATATTTATTAAATAAATGTATCTATGTCCGAAAAGGAGTGGGAGGAAGCTGAATTTTATCTATTCCCACCTCTTATTTAACTGCTCATAATTATCTGCTATGAATTTATTTACATAATGTGCATCTAATTATTTGTATTTATTCAATATTCAATGATAAAAATGTTGATAAAAATAAACAAACAAAAACAAGGAAGAAAACAATACCCCAAAATCAGCTATCCCAACACAATCAGTATAGCTAATGTCACACTCAAAATCACCTACACTCATCCCGATACTGTTCAAAAAATGTGTTTTTGTACCTCTTTTTAAACAGAATTATGTTTTTGCTAAGCTTTACTTCCTGTTCTAAATGATTCCTCAAATTCACCCCACAGATACTCATGCACATACTTTTAAGAGTTGTTCTGAAATTGTATTTTTTTAAATGAATTTCCCCTCTGAAATTATACCCACCCCGTCTGTCCTTAAACAGTTTTTGGATGTTCCCTGGAAGTAGTTGACTTCTTGCCTAGAACTTGATTTGTGCAGTCTTAAATTGAACCAGAACGGTGCGCTACAGTGCGTGTGACTTTAGGAACAATGAGTTGGTATGTTCAAGATATTCAATGTTATTGATGATCCTTATTGCTCTTTTTTTAAATGTGCATAACGGCTGTAGGTTGGTTTTGTATGTTTTGTAGGTTCTAATAATATATTCATTTTTTTAATCATCTTTTTTAGCTTTTCAGACGCACAATAAATACAGTCATAAAAAACTGACGATCCCCATTCCCCTCCCCCCATACAAAAACAAATAAAAACAATAATAATAATAACAAAATGAAAATAAAGCATCCAAGAATCAGTTTGTTGCCATTAATAGGTCACAATACTGTCACATAACAATAACAATTATAATCATGATTCAGAAAAATCGGGATTGTGGTCCTGTAAAAGATAGGTTCTCTACAAACTCTATGAAGGGGCGCCATACTGTATCACATTTATGTCTGGGTCCATGCATAGTGTATCTTAGTTTTTCAAGTTTCAAATTTGACATCACTTCTTTCACCCACTGATGGAGGCCGCTCTGACTTCCAACCAAACAGAATGAGACGACGAGTTAGAAGTGAAGCCAAAGCAATTGCATTTGCTTGATGGGTGGTAACGTTAGTTTCTAAAGGACATACTCCAAAAATAGCTGTAAATGGATTTGGATCAATGTTAACGTCACATATATTTGAAAAACATTCAAAAACAAACAAAAAATAAAATAAAAAATGTATTCCAAAATTCAACCAAAGATGGACATGACCAGAACTATGACTCTGACGACATCTCAAACACTTGGGGTCTACGGATGGATATATTTGAGCCAATTTTTTATTTATTACGCCCTGCTAGCGAGATAGGTAAAGATGCCCATTTTTCTAATGAAGAGAGAGGAGGTGTCTTCTCCCTCTCTCATCACAAGTTGTTCTCCAAGCTGAGTACAGTTCGTGCCACACACACCTCCAGATCCCTTGTTCACGTGTACAGCCTACGTCCGTCAACAACACACATGCTCTGTGTTCGCCAATCGACTTATCGAGTCAATATGGCGTAGACGGGTGAACTACTGATGGTATTGTGTGTATAACATGTCCTTTTTAATAAACAATCTGTACACTTACAAATTTATCAATGCCTCGTTTTATATGTTAAGACCCTTAATATACTACCAAAGAAGTGTCAGGCTACTTCTAGCCTTGTAAGTGGTTTAAAATAGCGATTTATTTTTTACCATGAGACATGCCCTTATCAGTCTAACTATAAGGCGTTTTGGTAGAATGGCTACAAACAGCCAATTAAAGAAAGCATCTATATGCGCTTTTTTGCTCCCAAACAAACTCCTACTCGTTATCATACTAAACTTATCCCAGATCCATTTTACTCCGGATTTCCCCTTTAATGCACGTGCCGTGTGCTGCACCGTCTATGGCGACCTTTTCTATGGCTGTTGATAGTTCAGTACGTACAGACTGGATGTGTCCTCGTAGATCAGCGGAGATGGAGTCAATTTTCTCACTCAGTGTTCTGGACACGGAAGCCACTCTGTCATCAGTTTTGCTGATTACTGAGGCCTCCGATTTCTGGATTTGCTCCATCATCAATGCTAGGTCGGTGGTGCCCTCACCGTCTGAGCTCGCGGCCTCCTTTTCACCGCTTGGGTTTTTCTTCCGTTTTTTTCATGAATACGTCGTTTAACGGTGTAATCTAGTCAAATTAATTAATTGAATATTGTTACTTTGACATCTTCGACAGAGTAGGTTCAGAATTAAATTCAAATAACCGCATAATGAGCGTGATAAGACTGCGTCTGGCGTGTCCCTCCTCCCACAGACGCCCCCCCGGTTCTAAAGATAATTGACCTCCTACATAAAGAGAGGATGAGGAGGGCAAACGGCCAGACCACACAGCGGCGGGGCCAGCACCACTTCTGTTGACTAATGTTAACCTGTTACACTTTTATGAAAGGGGTTTTCTTGATTTCTTCATTCAAATTGAAAGTGTTTACCTTCTTCACATGATATTGTGGATTTTAGTCTGTTTGGGAAACATATGAATGTTTTCATCTTTTATTTTTTTCCTTTGTAACATTGTTGTTGTTGACTTTTTTGATTACAGCTGTAATGCTGAATGCTGGACATTTGAGGGCTAATGTAAGTGCTGGTTTGCAGTATCAAGCACAACAAGAATTTATTTTGTTCAGCTGTTTATCTGTGGGGTTAGGCTGTAATTTTCTCTGCTTGAACTGTGTTCTCCTGTACACCTTGAGGGTCAAGCCAGTTTTTCGCGAGACGTCCCGTTACATTCTGTTGTATAACTTGCTCTTTTCAGATACTGCTCATGTTGTATTAAGTTTGATAATCTACATACTGGCTGTATGCAGGCTTAAGCTCACAATCCACGTTTGTGGTTTCGTAACAATGCTCTCTGTTTTGATTCAAGCCGTCTCTCCTCTTACTCTGGCAGTGATGTCCATGGAGAGATATGTGGCTGTGTGCTTTCCCCTGAGACATGCAGACCTTGTCACCATCAGAAACACAGGAGCAGCCATCGCTGCTGTGTGGACGGTCTGTTCCCTCAATATCTTCATACGGGTGTTAATACTTGTTGTTTGGCGACCTGACTATGAACATAATCAGAAAATGAAGGACTTCTGCTCAAAAGAGGCACTTTTTCTGACACCAATGTCTAAACAATTTGATGAAGCATATTCCGGTTTTGTGTTTTCATTTGCAGGACTTGCCATAGTATTTTCTTATGTTGGTGTGACACTGGTTGCCAGGTCAGCCTCGTCAGACAAAGCTTCTGCCAGCAAGGCAGGAAGAACTGTTTTACTTCATTTCTTTCAGTTGGTCTTGATACTAACCTTCAGCCTCAATTCTGTCATCGTCACAGCCTTTGCTAGAAAATTGGACAGAATAACTTTGGTGCGTTTGTACAA
Source organism: Trisopterus luscus (assembly GCA_027122455.1). NCBI lineage: Eukaryota > Metazoa > Chordata > Actinopteri > Gadiformes > Gadidae > Trisopterus > Trisopterus luscus. The sequence goes on along the minus strand of JAOPUA010000152.1, from coordinate 17,992,797 downwards.
TACAATCTTTGTGTGTTTGAATCTATTTCCAAGGTGTCTCAGCGCTCTGATTTATGGCCTCAGGGACCAAACGATCAGACCAGCTCTCCTGAACAACATCTGTTGCCTGAGATGCTTGGTCGGCCCCCACAAGACTAAATTCAGAAAAAGAACGTAGGGAAGCTGATTGGAATGGCACATCTCCCATGACTTCTATATGCTATGTCTTAGTGGTGACCTATAAAATGTCACCAAGTGGAAGAGAAAATGTGGAAAAGAATGATTTAACAAAAAGGAAAAATAATAAAGATGTTTCCTTGAATGACATTACCATATTTGCTACATGCCATTTTATCCTTTGTTGACAGTGCAAGCCTTGATACACAATTCGTTGTTATTGGTCAGGTCCGATTTCTTTGTTTGGGTGTTAAAATCACAGCTGTCTTTCATGATTGTATAAACCGAGTGACTAGAAGGCCAGCCAGCACTTTATTAATTGTGAGGAATTTCTATCTACAGCAACATCAACGACGCATGAATTCAGATATACAGTATGTTAAGACTGAGGTAGCAATGCGAAAACACAGCTGTGTTTGAGTCAGGACCACGTATGAAAGTGGCCTCAATCAGAATTGGAAATAAATCGGGTACCATCTGATTTATGTTCGCACTGTTCTGAATTTTTTTTATCTGAGTCGCACATGAGCAAACATATTTGCTCATAGATTAGGACCGCTTATCCTTGCAGTGGGAAGAGAGCCCTTTGTTGTATAATATAATACATAGCAGAGAGTACTGCACACCGGAGGTGTGTGGGGATTTTTTAAGTGGGACTTTGTATTTTAATGAAATCACTCACCAACCATGAGAGCATGCATCTCGATGGCGATGAAATAGCAATTGGAAATAACAAAAAAAGCAAGTGACGCTTGAGCACCACTGTAACATTGATGAACAACGTGTTGCCCTATCTTGTTATACTTCTGAATGACAGAAGTTATTCAATATGCTTAGATTTAAATAACTCATTCATAAATGACTTATTAATAATAATAATAATAATAATAATCTGATATAACACCTGTTTTTACGTGTTTATTCGTAATACTACGCTATGATAGTGCATTTAAAATAGCTGTGGAGCTATAGTGCTATATACAGGTGCACATATCGCCATCTAGAGCTCCATTTACGCATCCACTATTTAATAATTGTACAAGACAAGTCAAAATTCTTTATTTGTGGATCTGGAAATATCCACACATAATAACGAATTTTGTTGACCATACATTCAATGTAAATTGTCTTCTTTGGGTTAAAAATTCTAGTTAAAAAGGGTCTGTATGTCTGCTTGAATCCATGTTAATAGTCTTATGGAAACTAGAGATTCCGTGTAATTTGTATGGATAAATAATACTCGTCCCCCTGGAACACATTTAGAGGAAAAAATAAATTGCGTCAGCCTGGCGGACGTATGTCCTACAAATAATTGACTTCCTATATAAAGGCTCAGCGGCAGGACCAGCACCGGCTCTTAGGACTCTGAGTTGCTCCACTTTTATGAATGGGATATTCTTATTTTTCATTCAAATTTAAAGCATTACCTTCTTGACATGATGTTGTTGATTTTGGTCTGTTTGGAGCACATATGAATGTTTTCATCTTTTCTTTTTTAATCATTTGTCACATTGTTGTTCATGGCCTTATTTATTCCAGCTGTGAGGCTGGATGCAGGACCTTTGAGGGCTAATGCTAGCAATGGTTTGCAATATCTAGCAAAACAGGATTATATTTTGGTCACCACTTTCTCTTTGGGGTTAGGCTTTACTTTTCTCTGCTTGAACTGTGTTCTCCTGTACACCTTGAGGAGCAAGACAGTTTTTCGTGAGACGTCCCGTTACATTCTGTTATATAATCTGCTCTTTGTAGATACTGTTCATCTTGCATTAAGTTTGTTATTGTACATACTGGCTATAAGCAGGCTTAAGCTAACAGTGTATGTTTGTGGTTTGCTCACCATGTTCTCTGTTTACGTTGAATCAATCTCTCCTCTTACTCTGGCAGTGATGTCCATGGAGAGATATGTGGCTGTGTGCTTTCCCCTGAGACATGCAGACCTTGTCACCATCAGAAACACAGGAGCAGCCATCGCTGCTGTGTGGACGGTCTGTTCCCTCAATATCTTCATACGGGTGTTAATACTTGTTGTTTGGCAACCTGACTATGAATATAATGAGAAAATGAAGGACTTCTGCTCAAAAGAGGCCCTTTTTCTGACACCAATGTCTAAACAATTTGATGAAGCATATTCCAGTTTTGTGTTTTTATTTGGGGGACTTGCCATATTATTTTCGTATGTTGGTGTGACACTGGTTGCCAGGTCAGCCTCGTCAGACAAAGCTTCCGTCAGAAAGGCAGGAAGAACTGTTTTACTTCATTTCTTTCAGTTGGTCCTGATACTAACCTTCACCCTCAATTCTGTCATCCTCACAGCCTTTGCTAGAAAATTGGACAGAAGAACTTTGGTGCGTTTGTACAATACAATTTTTGTGTGTTTGAATCTATTTCCAAGGTGTCTCAGCTCTCTCATCTATGGCCTCAGGGACCAAACTCTCAGACCAGCTCTCCTGAACAACATCTGCTGTCAGTTAAGATTCTTGGACGGCCCCCACAAGACTAAGGTTCGAAAAAGAACATAGGGAAGCTGATTAGGATGGCACACCTCCCGTGACTTCTGCACAAACAAAAATGCTATAGAACTGTCTTAGTGGAAGAATTTTTTTGGAAAAGAATGATTTAACAAAAAAAAATTAAAATTGTTGAATTGAATTACATTACCATAAGCCCTAATTTTGCACTGATTAAGTGATTTATTTGCAAGGAATGGAACTATTTTCAACCGGATAAATGCAGATTGATTCACCATCTCCGATTTTGATAAATCCACATTTCTAAATGAGTATTTTGCTCTAGTTGTTGCCATCATTATGAACTGATAAAAGGCTGTAATGTTTTTCTAAAATGAACAACCTATGAGGAAAACACACACAGCATCCGTATTTGAAATAATGTAGAAATGATTACCTTGACATTCACCAACACACAAACTATCATAGTCAAAGTGGATGACTGCATTGTAAATACACAACTCATAACACTAATCTTAGTATTAATATTCACTTTTGTGTGTAAATGATTTAAAAAAATTATTGTACATTGTTATTGTCAGCTAAATAAGTCTCTTTTGCAAACCAGCTGGAAAACACACCACTTTACATTGTACTGCACTGTAGGCGTACACCGCACAGCAAGACCGATGCATAAATTGGTGACCGGAATAAAGTAGCAATGTAAGAGTGTGTAACAGACGTCTTGCACGTGGTACAAATACAAATAAAATACATCTCTTTACGGGCACAGACATC
>JAOPUA010000152.1:17068875-17081492 GCA_027122455.1 Trisopterus luscus | reverse complement strand
ACAGACAGACAGACAGACAGACAGACAGAGGGACAGACAGACAGAGGGACAGACAGACAGACAGACAGACAGACAGAGGGACAGACAGGCAGACAGAGGGACTACAGCCGGTCCACTGGGACACACTAACCCTGACACTCATTCGGTTCACGTGAGGTCTGCTGACGGAGCAACAATCCGGTAACGACCTTCTGGTCTCATTAGAGCAAGGGTATGCAAACTGTTTCTTGGTTAGTACAGTCCAACCAAACCGTGAACCTGCTTAATTGAGATGAAAACGGATGCTTATTTTAGATGAATTGATCCAGGTCCAAATCTCTGCTTATATACATCTTAAAAAAAGGAGGGATAAGATGTAGATACGATCTTGGGTCTTGGATCTCTACCTTGGGACCTCAGTGGAGGAACGAGCTCCCTGCTGGCGTCAGGACCGCAGAGTCGCTCACCAGTTCACCTTGACTCTACATAGTCATATTATTATTATTTGTCTCACTTATTTGTTTCACTATTGTTTGTTGTACGTCCTCGCACTTAATGAACGCACTTAATGCTCCTTGTATTCATTCTGTGTACTTAATTGTGTAGCACATGCAGTAGCTAGCTATCACTGCTGTATGCAGGGAACGGGGTTAGCCTGGTGATTGTTCGTACTTGCACTTGGTTCTATGAACATCTTTACTGGACCGACGGCGATATATTGTCTCACTTCTTATGACAAATGTACTTATTGTAAGTCGCTTTGGGTAAAAGCGTCTGCTGAACGCCCTGAATGTAAATGTAAATATGAAGTCCAGACAGACCTGATTGGAGCCAGGGTTGGGGACGTTGATGATGCCGGCGGCCTGCTTGGCCTGCAGGTAGGTGATGAAGCCCGTCTTCAGGGCCTGCGTCTGACTCAGGACGTCCTCCTGGTCGCGTCCGCAGGGCAGGGCCAGCAGCAGGCAGTAGTCGTTCTCCACCTGGCGGACAAACACAGTCAGGATCCACCCGCTGAAATATACCGTCCTCAACATACACAGGATTATTCTACTTTGTGTGCATTCTGAGCAGAAGTAACCATCAGCATACATAATGAACCTGCCGTGTTTTCATCCGTCCACCCCAATGCTTAAATGCTCTCCAAGCTCCTCCCCTTCAACCCAAGGTGTCTGCGTCAGAATGCACGCATCCATATTCACCACTAATGTTTGTGTTAAAATGGATGTTAATGAATGATAAAATTCAATTGAAACATTATTTTAATTAATATTACTATATATATACTGTATATTATTGATAACACAACCTACACAAAAATAACTGACGCACATGGGGTGAACCAGAGGCTAGACTGAATAGGAAGCACCATCACATTAATCATTCATACAATTGAACGTTTTTTTACAGTATCCTTGCATCGCGGTATTGAGCCATCTGGTGACTCACAGTCATTCTGCGGGCCACGCTGTCCAGCTGGGAGGCCTCCAGCCTCATCCTCTGGACGATGCGGAGCATGGAGCACCCCTCCGGCGGGGGCAGGGAGCACTGGGCCAGGGCCTCGTTCCCCGACACAAAGTGCAGCTGGACGGCCGCCTGGTCGTTCTTCAGCGCCAGCAGGCCTTGCCACACAATGGGATATTTCTGCACAAATAAAGTCTGGAATCACTATTTTATTTTCTCTTTCAATCAAAAGACGGCCGTCCCGAAACCTTTTGCAGCTGAACACACTGAAAACCGAGGAGAATCATTGTCTCAAAGCAAAAACAACTGGGCGAGACACGGCTGTGGTTTTTCCTTTGTCCCACCTTTAGAAGCTGCACCATGTCAGTAGAGCAGTGGCCAGAATGCTCCAGCTTCCCCTCTGGATGAAGGTGCTGGGCCCCCACGGAGACTCCAGGAGGTGGAGGGGCCGTTAGGAAGGCTGGAGGGCCCTGGAGAGATGAGTCTGCCTTGTGGGGAATCCCCGCGGGTAAAGCCATCGGAGACTGATAGGAAGGAGAGACGGCTTCCCTTTGCATCCGGGACGCGTGTGAGAGGTCCGCAGAGGAGCCGTGGCGGAGGTGTGAACTCTCTGCGCTGGTGTCCATGCCCCCAAGGGAGCCCGCAATGACAGAATGAGACACTTTTCCCCGGAGTCCCAGTTCATTTTCTGAATGGACCTGGTTGAAGACATAAATTGAACGGTAATTATAAATCCATTTAAAACATTGTTTGAATGGAACAAGAGGGAAAAAAATAAAAGCAGAAACAAGATACTAACTAACCTGTGATGATATAATTCCTCGATTAGCCCGATTCATTCCCGAAGAATGACGTCTCTGAAACTGGGAAGGGAAGCCCAGCATGTCCCTGTAGACGGGGAAGGAGCCCGCGGCCCCAGGGTGCATTCGTTGAACCCCTTGGGGGTGAGAGGAACCAACCACAGGACGGGACGCATGACCTCCCATGATCCTACTCTCCGTGTGCGATGGGTGCACACTTTTGCCTTCTAGTGCTTTGGGAGATTCCTTTATGGTGGATGTCGTGTTGTTTCCCATAAAAGGGCGGATGGATGGCGCAGAAATGCTGCCTGGTGAGATTGTGCCGGCCTCTGAAGGGCGCGCCTGCCTCGCATCCACGGCTGCCTGCTCTCCGAGCTCCTGGTGGAGGAGGATGCGTTGGTGCATGTCTCTGTACTGATCCATGCGTATGCTCCTCTGGTCATTCTTCATCATGATTACATCTGGTTGAATCTGGGGCACGGTAGGCCTTGGAAGCACTTGGTTGAAGTGCCTTCGATCTTCTTCAGAGCCACTGCTGTTGACGCCACCTGACACCACGCCCTGCTGACCCAGGTGGGACTGCAGCGCCATGTCTCGGATGACGCTGGACTTGGGTGTACTTGGGTGATGTGGTGGCAGGGATCGTGGGGACGGCAAGGAATCGGATCGCCTTCCATAGTTAATGGCAGAAATCGGTTGTGTATTCAGCCTAGCCTCGTTGGCCATTGAATTAGTCACATTGTGAGGCGGCATTATGACAGACGACTGTTCTGTGTGTGAATGATGCATGCCAGAATATGGTGACAAGGGGGACAAGCCGGGACCCAGGGCCGGGGAGGTACCAATGGGAGAACTGCTAGGAGGACAGGCCTTGACAAAGGGTGAAGGAGATTTAACTATTGAGCGTGGAGACTGTGGTTCCTGCTTCATTAGTGGAGCAGGGCGATCAGGTGGGATGCCAGAACCGGGACTCCTGCAGGTGCTAGAGAGCGGTGTGTGATGTGGACTCATGCGGGGACTGAGGTTAGAATGCGGTGCCGGCCTGCTCATGTCCATCTTTTTAGGTGCAGACTCTGTTCCTGGTCCTCTGTTTCCATGAGCGTGTGACTGTATCACTGCTTGGTTATACATCAAAACTTGAGAACTAGCGCCCGACGGTTGAAACATCTTCACTACACCCCCCTGGGACCCTGTGGGATATGGGACTTCATATTTTTCCGGCCTTTGATTTTCTTGCTTGGTATTGGCAATAACAGCTTGGGGGTTGTACGCTTGGCCACTTAAAAGCCCTCTCGTGTGTCCATAAATTGTAGGGATCAGAGGCCCTTTTGGGGTTGATGGTTGAGGTGATGAGGGGATTGGCTCTTGCTTAATATGAGATTTGGAGACAGATTGCTGAAACTCTATGTCCCCAGCACTCGCTGGAGGAATCTGACTAATTTTAGCTCTCAACCTTTGGGGTCCTTCAGTTTTCTGACCCGAATAGCTTAACACAACAACACCTTCGGAGGTGTTGACTCGTAGGCCATGGCTGGTAGCTGTACTGTAAGGAGTGTTCTCTACGACAGATCGACCTCTGGGGACATCGTTCATTGCATCTAGTACATGATAGCGACTATTCTCATTTGTGTTTGTCCTAAACTTTTGCTTAGGAAGCGTTTGGCCAGTGTTACGGTTGCTTAGGGAAATGCGAGGAGTCTCCTCAGAGTCATATGGAATTGGAATTCGACTGATAACTGAAGTAGAGGGAGAGGAAATGACGGTATGTTGGATTTTCTCCCCGTAGTTTTGACGCGACTCTGTAAGGGGAGAAGGTTTGGGGTATGGGGGCTGTGGCGATATATGGTGTGGTTCTTCTGGGTGCACATGTCTTGAATCCACCATTTCAAGAGGATTTTCTTTCTCCATTTTCGGAGAAGGCTCCGATAGTACAGATGTCACCGAGGTGTTTGGTACATCCTTGTTTTTTAATGCTGAAACATATTTGGGTTCCATTAGGATTTTTCTCAACGTGCTTGAACTTGGATCTGTGTCTGATGCCTTGGTGTCCGGAGGTGGTGCTGGATTTCCTTGTGGGCCTACAAGGGCTGCTTGTTCAGAGAGAGTCACCACAGTAACATGAGGTGAATGAGTGCCAAACACTTTACTTCCCTCAGATTTAGGCAACCAGTCTGGGGTGACAGATTTCCCATGCCGCAACTGAGGGGCATTGAATTGGGAAACGGGTATTGGGGGTGCTGGAGAGGGGGCAATAGTCAGGCTTGGTGGCTTTGCTGCTTGTAGACATTTTCTGCTGCTAGATGCCTTGTTTGTGCCCAAGTGAAATGCTGATTCTTGGGGTACAGGCTGTTCGGTTGCAGGTTGCTCTGCCTCTTTAGGGGTTTCCACCTTCATGGCACTTGAGATATCTTGTCTGCAAGTTGCTAGTGCAGTAACAACCGAGGCACCTGCAGTGGATGCAGCTGGGACAGCTTTGGGGTTGAGGGTCTGATGGTCCTCTGGGATTGACTCTGGGAGCTTGCTCCGGGATGCTTCGGCTTCTATAACCTCTTTAGATGTTTTATTTATTTTGATTGCCACACCTTTACGACTCCGGGGCTTTTTCACAGTCTTAGTTTTGACCTTGCACATTTTCTTGACCGTTTCAGGTGTCTGTACCTTGGAGACTTCCGGACTTGCAACGGTGGATGGACCTGCCTTAATCTCTGGCGGGACTGGCTTTGCGCTAGGTGTTAAGGGTGCAACCGCTGGGACTGCTGCTCGAATATTGTTGGACGCCATTCGTTTTACTGGTTTCATGAGCTCATTGCCAGTGGGTGAAATGACAGGTTCAACAGTGGAAATGACACCAGTGTAGCGAGGAGGAGCTGTGAAACCTTCTGGCTCAGCAGATACGTCTTCAGATGTAATTGAATCAATGGCTGCCGCAAGTTCAGTTTCACATGCAGGGGGAGCCTTCTTCTCCACCTCGATCTCATTCGGTGGCTCCACTGGAGTAGGAGGCAGTGATGGTGTTTCTGCAGGTGGTTCTTTAAATGGTTGAGGCTGTTGACCTGTAGCAAACTTAGCAATATTTTCAACAGCTTGCTCCAATTCCATTTGACGTGCAATCAAATTTGCAGATGGATCAATAGGCGTTTCGGTTTCAGATAGATCCTCCATTTCCACTGAACTGTTTTCCTTTGTTTCTTTCTGGGGGGACACAGATGTTGTTCCTTTGTTATCTTCAAGTCCTGGTATGGTTTTTGTAATGGTGGCTGCTTCAAAGGATACAGACTCATTCTCTTCTGAACGAAGCAAACATTTCACATCATCAATGCTGACACGTATCTCAAGATTTTTTAGGTTGTGGGATTTCTCATCTTTGAGATGTTTTACATTTCTTTTTAGTCTTGCCGTTTTTATTTTAGTATTTTTTTCAGGTGGTTTTATCTGTGAAGGTGTGACGTCTACTCTGATCAATTCCTCTGCAGAAGTTGTGTGAACATCAAAATCCTTTTTTGGAGCTTCCTCTTTTTCTGACAATTTTCCTGACAGTACAGAATCCCCTTCAAGTTTGGGCTCCAACAGTTCAATGCTCGCCGAATCACTTTCCTCTGCTACTGAATTAACTCTACCTATCTTGCTTGCTTTCTTTACTTGAGGTTGCTGCACTTTCTGTGTAACGGGTAAACACCGTTCCTCTGATGTTTTCAGGATCTCCAATGAGGTTGAGGTAACTCCGAGATCAACATCCTCTTCCACCATTTTGGGCTGATCCTCCTTAACGGGGGAGACGTCCTCCCCCTGTCTACCTCCCCTCTTGGGAGGTCGGCCACGCCTTGTGGTGACCGACTGATTTGGACCGTCCTGCTGCACCGGTTCTTTATCCGAACCCCGCCGGCGCATGGAGCGCAGCGGCTCAACCACTTCTTTTCCAGCTTGCTCTCCTTCATTCAGCGTGGCGTAGACAGATTTGACATTTCGACGACGTGTTCTTCCTTGAACTAAACTTGCATCAAGAGTTTGTTCCAAGTCCGAGGGGTGCACTGGGGTGTTTTTCCCCCCTGATGTCTTGGGTATTTCTTGAGGAGATGAAGCCCTCTTGAGTTTTTCCTTGTCAATGCGCTCACTCTTTCGAGTCACAGGTGGAATTTGAGAAAGCCGCTTAGAGCGTAGCCCTGACCCGGCAGCCCTCACTCTCTTATTCTTAGGCTGCTTACCGTTTGGTAACAGCTTATGGTCGTCTTCCAAGGGTTGAGACGGTAAATATTTGTCTGTCTCGGACTCCTGGCATTGTTTAGACTCTTCATCTCCTGTTTTGGGCTCTGTGGTTTTAATTTCAGTGAGACGGAATTCAGGAGTTTCACCGTCAAAACTACTTAAAGGGCTGCCAGATGTTAGGGGCTTAGGGTCCCCACCGCTTCCAATCTTCAGTTTGGGATTACTTGAAGTCACTTTTTCCTCCTCTTGAGATTCTGGCTCTGAAAGGGCAAAAGGAGAGGTCTCGGGTTGTTTTGCTACAACTGCTTTAACATCTTTCAATGGAGGAGATTGTGGGGGGGATAAATCATGGATGTGCTCTACTGCGTCTTCTTCTGGGGCTTTCGCGTCCATCATTAATGGAGATGTTTCCATGGGAGAAGTCAACTGTGGTGAACACGGAACGATGACTACGGAATTTACAGACTGTGTATTCATTTTATGCCCTTGATCTGATGCATTGACATACAAGTCATTGTTGCCATTTGGCAAATCTGTTTTGATCTCAATGGCCACATTTTCAGCATCATGTGTTGGGTGATCCTTGTCTTTTTGCTGCTGTAGCTCCAGAAATCGACTATGGAAAAGCACTTTAGGCTCTTGAGGGATGTTAACATTTCCAGAAACAGGTTGTAACTCAGTAGTACTGAGCTTAGCAAGAGGTTTACTGGCTCCAGTCTGTATATCCTGATCTTTGCGTTCAAGGCGTTGCAAACGCAGTGAATCCTGTTCAAAGATTGAGCTATGGAGAAAACGCGAGGCAAATAGTTCTTTCCTCTCCTGTTCTTGTGGCTTCAGTTCGTCCTTTTTGTCACACAGTTTTCCTTCTGAATTGGTACGAATCTTTTTCTTTTTCATGTACCAAGAAGGAATCGGTCGTGGTGCCAGCTCAACCTTCTCCTTGTCTGAACAACTGTCGGTGCTTGGGAAGCAAGTGGGAAGAAAAGACCAATTCTCCTCCCGGGATGAGTACAGGGTCTTAGCTCGTTCAAGGAGCGCTTTTGTATCCGGAGTAATGGTCTTATCTAAAGCGAATGAATAAAACTTGTTCTTTTCCAAAGAGCCTGAGAGCTTAAGGTCAGGACACTTATCCTCACGTTCTCTGAGGATGTAAGACAGAGAGGCGTTGGTGCTGGGAAGGTCATTTTTGCTCTCACTATACTCATCGGAATCAGACTGTACCTCTGCAATATTTGTATGTATTGTTTCATGTTTTACAATGCTGCTTGGACTGGTCATTTCCATCCTCACCGAATCTGATTTGATCTTTCGCTCCCAGCGATGCAGTAGTTCCTTATCACACCCGAGCAGTGCTGATTTAAGCTTGGAGAACTCTGTATCTGTAGACTGAAAATCTCTGGTTGTCAGGTCCAAGTTGTACTTTAACGACTCAATGTGAGGGAATATCTTCTCATCTGCTATTGGAGAAGACCTTTGCTCTTTTTTTATGAATGATAAGGAAATCTGGGCACCGCCCTCTTCTTCTCTTGTAGAAATCTGACTTGCTCTTAATGATGTGGTATTCTGCTGTACAGTCTCGTGTAAATGTGGAGGGCTGCAGATGTTTGGTTCACTTTCTGGTGAGAAGACCTCAGTGTCAGATTGCTCCAGTTTCTTGCGTTTTGAAGATGTTACACTGCCTTCATTTGGATCTGATTTTCTGAGATCACACGGCATACAATCCTTTTCAAAATCATAAGCCTCATTACATGGTGGACTTTGAGATTTTGCAAATGTGTCAGGCTTAACAACCTTTGGGCCAAGCCAGCTACTCGATTCTGTTTGCTTTTTGCACCTTTTCATCAGTTCAAAGTGTGAAACAAGCTCTTTGTTGCATTCAGTAGTTTCTTTGTACTGCACTATGCTGTCTGCAGTTTCTAATGAACCCGGTTTCTGCTCTTTGAATTCTGCATCAGAATTGCTCTCATCAAACAACTTTGTTAAAATGGAGCTACTTTGTCCTTTGGATAACCCACATTCCATTTGAACATATGATGTTTCCAATGAGTCAATGGAATATTCATTAAGGCTTCCTAGTCGTGACTGCAGCTCCAGCGTTAGGCCGATGGAGTTAGCGTCAGAGTCTTTTCTGTCTTTTGGACTGTAAACAGAAACGACTCTGTCACAACTGTCTTTGCTGTGCTCCCTTTTATGGATCCTTTTCAACACAAGGCTCTTCTCATCAATCAGCTCCTGGGAAGCGTCTCCTACTAGACAAAGTTCCTGTCTGCCGTCTTCCTTCTCTGCAGGTCTTTTTTGTCGGTTGGGTTTCCCAACCGAGTCTTCAAAACGCCTTTTCCTAGCCGCTAAACGGTCAATATCTACAGATAGGATATCAAATCCGGCTTCAGATTTACCATGTTTCTTTGTCTTTAATTTGGCATCTTTGTCAACAACATCTATCACGCTAGACAAAGTCTTTTTTTCTACTTTTCCAAGCTTGGGAACATCCCCCTTTGAAAATTCTGTGGCACATAGAGGACTTCTCTGTTCTTCTGAAGGAGACACCAACGGGTGGCTGTCGCATTCCCCCTTTGGTCGTCTTCTCTCTGGGGCCGTGTGACCAATTATTTTACCTTCTTTACTTTCCTTTTCTTTGACCCGGGTTAATTGTACAACACACGGCAAAATATCCACCTTTACCTTCCCAGAGGCTTCCTTTTGCGTCTTTACACTTTTACTTTGAAATGCTGCCACAGGGCAAACGTCTCTTTCAACTTCAGGTTCAACCTCTAGGGAATTAGGAGAAGAAGCTTTGAGCTTCTTTAGCGTTTGCTTATCCACTTTGTCTTTTCGTCCTACCCGCTTCTCCTTGTCGCAGATGTTTCCTCGTTCAACGTCAAAAGGACGATCTTTCTCAACCTTATCGAGCTTGTTGTATCTTTCAGCGTGTATCTTGTCGGGTTTCTCAAATCTTGGTGGGGAGACTGAACTACAGCTCCCACTCCTTTCAGATGACCTGCAGCACAGCCTGCGATCAGAGTCACTCTGTATCCTCTCTGAAAGGGAAGGTGACGCTGTCGGGCTGGCCGGGCGGTGGGGGGGAATGTGAGCAGGGCTTTGACTGCGTTCAATAGTCCTTCTACCATGGTCGCGTCCGCGGTCGGTTTCGAAGCGCTCCCTCTCCCGTTCTCGTTCCCGTTGCAGGTAGCTGTATTTGCGGATGTCCTGCTCATAGGGGTCTGCTCTGTACTCTCTGTATTCCCGCGGGTCTTCAAAGTATTGTGGATCGTAGTAGTCTCCTTGATATGGATCCCATTCACCATAGAACTCTCGACTTCGGGTTGGGTATTTGCGTCTTGGGTCTTCGGTGTACGTTGCCGAAGTTCGTACGTTGTCATAATACGTTCGCTCGGCCGAAAACTCATATTGAGTTCGTCTCTCATCCCTGGAATAAAAAAAGAGTTAAAGATGAATGACTATGTTGGAAACAATTTATACGTTATCAAGGCAGATTGAGGGGAAAACAAAAAGCCTGCAAACCTTCGATCAGTTAACAGATCATAGAAGTCCCTGATGTCCTGACCAGAGGCCTGCATCGAACGGTAAAATGCCATCTGACTTTCCTGGTTGGCAAAGTCCACCTGATATAAAGAAATATATTGATGACCATACATAGAACATAGGTATATATAAATGAAATACAATTTAATTACTACCGTCTCTCATTTGGATTATTAACAATGCATTGGTAGTAGCATCATTTAGCAGAAATACTACATGGTTTTCCTCACCTTGACCTTATTGCCCCCTATCTTCCATCCCTTGGCCTCTTTGACTGCAGCCTGAGCGTATTCAATGTTGTTGTACAGAATTAAGGCCATCCCTTTCATCCTGTCGAACACAACCTAGAGAAGAAGGAAACAGGGTTACACGGTTCCTTGAGGAGAGATAATGTCGAACGGGTGGGATAAAGTTAACCAATGACGTTACCTTGGCAACATGTCCGTAGCGGCAGAAATGACGCGTAAGAAACTGTTCTGTGGTGTTTGAGGCCAATCCGTCCAGCCAAACACAGGTCGTAGGCATACTCTTTCCAAAGCCCAGCTAAAAGATTGAAAGAGAGATTGCAAATGTTATTCACCCAATGGATTACTTGAAAATTAAAAGCAAATATATATTTGGAATTGAAAATGGGCCAGATGTTTACCTTCAGCCGATTGCTGCCGAGGTACTCTCCATCCATCTTCTTGATGGCCTTACAGACACTGGCGATGTCACAGTACTGTAGAAAAGCGTACTGGGGGGCTCCGTTCACCTTCTTGATGTCAATATCCTGCAGAAGAAAAAGAAGCAGGACATTTGCTCTACTCCACCGTGAACCTCCAAATAATTAAAAATAACTCAATGTTGATGAATGATAAATGTTGCCAAACAATTAGTGTCATCGACATACAACAATTTCTCCAAAGCGTTGAAAAATGTTGAGCAGATCGTGGTAGCTGGTCGTCTTCTCCAGGTTCCCGATGAATAATGTCCGAGTGGCTTTTGGGTGGAACTCGTCTATCCTCTCGTCCAATGGGCGGAACTCGTTCTCGCTTTCCGTCTCTGAGAAAAGACAAAAAGCTTCATTATGAACTCCTAATGGTTCTCCGACGAGCGATCCCTGAACAAAGCCTTGTCCCAGCCCGGGCCGTGACTCACCAGGGCCGTTCCAGGCGATGACCTCGATTTGCATTCCAAAAAACAGCTTCCCTTTGGACGCCACCTGGGCCTTCTCCTGGTCCTCCTGCTGCCGGAAAAACACCAGTCCGTAGCGCTCCTCCGACGCGCCGTGGATCTGCACCGAGGTGACCTTCCCGTGCTTCTTGAACTCATGGAACAGGCCGTCCTTCAGACTCGTATCTGTGGGGGGAAAGACAAACAATTAAAAAAAACATTTTAGATTTAGAGCAATGCGTGAAATCCAAACGTGGGCAGATGAACTGGTCTGAGCTCTGGGCGGGGCTCTGGGTGGGGCTCTGGGTGGGGCTCTGGGTGGGGTGTGTGGTGGTACATGGGTCTCACCGTGGGGGGAGTAGACCCTCAGGTTGATGGGCACCGGGGAGATGCCCCGGTTGGCCCCGGTCACACGGTCCGTCTCAGCCTCGATCTCCTGACGGACCTCGTCGAAGTCCGTGAACTTCTTCCCCTTGCAGTGCAGGAACTCCGCCCATTCTGTAAGAGCAGGGAGAGAGAGACAGAGAGAGAGAGAGAGAGCTGGATGAGCTGGAGTTATACTGGTGGGAGAGAGAGAGAGAGAGAGAGAGAGCTGGATGAGCTGGAGTTATACTGGTGGGAGAGAGAGAGAGAGAGAGAGGGAGAGAGAGAGAGGGAGAGGGAGAGAGAGAGAGAGAGAGAGAGAGAGAGAGAGGTGGTCTGGCCCCTGCTGGTGGCCCTTGGCCGCCCACCTGCGTTGGCGCTGATGAGCTGCAGCACCAGAGGGCGTCGGGTCACGATGCCGGATCCACGGGGCAGGAAGTCCCTGAGGAAAAACAACAAATCAGAAGCCATATCAGAGAACTGCAGCCAATCAGCCCAGAGAGGGGCTGAAGGGTTTAGGGGCATCATGGAATGAAGGACGGACCCGGGACCAGTGAAGTGCTGGTTTAACATGACTATAAAGGCCCCCCCTGCTGGCTGGGGGCCCCCAGCCCCCCCTGCTGGCTGGGGGCCCCCAGCAGGGCAGCAGCAGGCTGGATGAAGCTCATTCATAAACCATGATTACACATTACCCAGTGTGTGTGTGTGTGTGTGTGTGGGTGTGTGTGTGTGTGTGTGTGTGTGTGTGTGTGTGTGTGTGTGTGTGTGTAAGTGTGTGTGTGAGTGTGTGTGTGAGTGTGTGTGTGAGTGTGTGTGTGGGTGTGTGTGAGAGTGTGTGTGGGTGTGCACAGAAAGCCTGTATGTTCATTTGCATGTGTGTGTGTGTGTGTGTGTGTTATTGTGTGTGACATGCTATAGACTGTTTGTCTGTCTGTCTGTCTGTCTGTCTGTCTGTCTGTCTGTCTGTCTGAGAGAGAAACCATCTGCTGCAAATACACCAAGAGAGAGAGGACAGGAAACACACGCCAACATCAAAAGTCTCTGAAAAACTGAAGGCAGTGCAAGAGGAGAGAGAGAGAGAGAGAGAGAGAGAGAGAGAGAGAGAGAGAGAGA
>JAOPUA010000152.1:16807734-16823017 GCA_027122455.1 Trisopterus luscus | reverse complement strand
CCCCCCCCCCCCCCCCCCCCCCCCCCCCCCCCCCCCGTGGCCGATATCTGGAGGGGTAGGTTTATGCATATATATATGTATTTGGGGCCAATGCACATCGGTGTGCATTTAAATTGTCTACCTTTTACTTTATTGATTGCATTCACGCTTCAAAAACCCCAAAACCCAAGAAACATTATGGAAACACATTTTATGGCAAAACATTCTTAAAATGTTGCATTTTCAACTGAGAAAGTTGAAGTCACATAACGTGGACGCAGGTCAATAGTGTCATCGTCGCGGTGTTTGCCTATTTTAACCAGGTTAATAAGAGCATGTGCATTTCACGCTTAAGTGAGGCTGAAGCGGGACACTGTAAACCCCAGTGGACCAAAGCATGTGTTTCACGCTATGGCCTGATAATGGGGTAATGCACACACACACGCACGCACACACACACACACACACACACACACGCGCGTGCGAGCACGCGCACACACACACACACACACACATTAATACAGAAATACACTTAATCTCTTTACCTCTCCCCCCTCTTTTCAAAAAAGGATAAGCAAATGCATCACAAACAGACACAGACCCTGTTGCTTTTCATGCTGTTCCCATACACACAGACACACAAATACACACAAAAATACACAAATGCACAAAAGCATTCACACACACACACACACACACACACACACACACACACACACACACACACACACACACATATTCTTGAGTTTTGTAAGGCACTATGTCATTTCAAGCCTTGATACAGTAGGTTACCTAAGTCCTAAATCCTTCACCACATAACGTTTTTATTTTAGAATACTCCCCCGTTGGAATAAGCTTATTGAAGAAAAGCAGACGTTTCTATTCCCAGACTTGACATAAGATTAAGTTAATCTTGGAGTGCTAAAACAGAAACCACTGAAGTTGAGATGTAAACGACATTAATCTCCCCTGCTCCCTAACTGTGTGCTTTACACTAATCTTGGACCTACTATGTTCGAGCAGAACTTCTGGGGGGGACATGGTTCAGGGCCTCAAAACCAAAAGCTGAAAGGGCGATGTTACGCATTGTTTCCCGGATTTAGGACCGAGATATCCTACCGAAGAGAAACTCATTCGCTCAAGTGTCACGACCGTATATCTGTCGAGCTCCAGCCCCAGTCTCATCCCCCAGAACCATCCCAGGTGGCGTTCATGATTACCAACCTCCCGGGAAGAGCATGTGAGTGGGAGAACCAAACCCCAAACCCCTCTGTAAAGGGCTTTTCAGAGACACTGAGGAGGATTTTTGATCACAGCGCTCCAATTCGTGAGACAGCCCAAGGGCTGCTGGCACTTCAGCAGTCAGGTGTGCAGATCATGTTATCTTCTTGCGCACCCTGGCGGCTGGCATTGCTTGGAACTAAGCCTCCCTGACGACAGCCTCTTAGATGACATCAGAGACCAGCTATCTCCACTTGACTCACCAGCTGATTTTGAGTCACCCTGACAATCAAGATGGACCACCGGAGTCATGAGAGGAGGAGTGAGAGAGCCTGTTTGGTGACTGTCTCTCCTCTGGAGACAGCTGAATACAGGGATTACTGATTTTGGCCGATGCAGCTGGGACACACTCACCTCCGCCACCGCCACCACTTCTCCGAAAGAACGTCAGTATCGTCTGATGGAGGGGAGAGTACGTTAACTTATGCTTTTTTGGCTTCTCCCGAAAATATATCTCCTTAATATCTCCTTAATCATCTTTGTGTACATCCAGAACCCCTTGGCTGCTGCCATCATTTGTCCCTCTTCACCTCTAGCCGGTGGCAGGTTTTTTGTGGGTAAGAATCAAATCAAATCAAACTTTATTTATTGTGCGCCTTTCGTGCAAAATTGCAATGCAAGGTGCTTAACAATACAATGGAAGTAGAAATAAATAAATAAAATGGATTAAGAGAATTCTCTAAAGAGGTATGTTTTAAGGTTTCTTTTAAAGGTGTTCACAGATTGTGATGTCTAAATGCCGCCTCCCCATAGATCTCTATCCTCACCGACCTCTTATTCAGATTTTTTGCGGCTGTTAGATAATCAGCTTTATGTCAAGGCTCAGAGGTGTGACTGAGTACTCATTTCATTTCATTCAATCATTTTTGGGCTTATTGTGTCACCAGGGAACATCTAGATGGACCTCGCAAAGGTTAGTGCAGTCAAGGACTATCCGGTGTCCTCGGCTCACAAACAGTTACAGAGGTTCTTGGGCTATGCTAATTATTACGTTTTATTAGAAACTACAGTTGTGGGGCTGCTCCTCTACATGCTCTTACTTCCCCAGGGACCAGATGCCTGTGAAACCCACCAGCGGAGCACGCTTCCCTGCTCCGCTGATGGGACTCAAACAGGGGTTTGTTTCCACACCCGTCCTCACCCTGCCCGTCCCCAAGCTCCAGTTCCTCTTCAAGGTTGATGCTTTAGGAGAGGGCTACAGGGGCCGCTCTCGGTGCCCCCGATAAGGACAACATGGTCCTTCCTTGCGTGTACTTTTGGAAGAAGTGGTTCTCAGCAGAGAGGAACTGTAACGTGGGCCCCCAGGAGCTGCTGACCATCAAACTTGCATTGGAGTAGTGGAGGCACCCATTAAAGAGGGATGTGCAGCCATTCCTAGTTTAGAATGACCCCAAGAATCTTGAATATATAAGAACCGCTAAGTCGCTAAATCCTCTCCTGTTTTCGGCCACAGGACTTTTACCGTTTGAGTGTTTTTTTGGCTTTCAACCCCTGCTGTAGGTTTTGGTGCCGTCTCATTTACTGGTATGCAGTGCCATCATACTTTGAAGTGGGGTGCAGACTGTGCTACTCTGGGCATCTCGCCGCTCTGAGAGGGTGGTCACCAAGCATTGCGTTCCTGCCCCTCTTTACCGGGTGGGACAGACGGTCTGCTTGTCAACTCCATCCCCTACATGGGGAATCTTGCAAGCTGGTTTGTGGGTCCTTTCCAATATCTAATGTGGTCCACCGAGTGCAGACCAGCTACGGACCCCCAACACCATGAGAGTGCACCCCACCTTCCATGTCTCCAAGTTCAAGCCCACCAGGACCACTCATCCACTAGTTCCCTAATTGCGACCTCCACCGCCCCATGGGACTTCGATGGGGGTCCAGTCTACATGTTCAAGCTTTTGTCAGTTGTTCACCACAGGGGCTGTGGTCACCATTACTTTGTCGACTGGGAGGGGTACGGGCCGTCTGGAGCTGTCCCTACAGGGATACCGGCACATCCTGTCATTCTGATTTCCCACTAGATGATCTTCTATGATGATCTGTCCTCCTCAGACTCTGGGCCCTATTTTAGCGGTCTGAAATGCAAGTGTGAAACGCGAAACACAAATAGTGTTGTGGGCGGATCTCTGTCATTGTTGCTATTATACTGGCTGTTAAATAACTCTTATGCCCAACGCAAATCTAAAATGGGTTGGTCTGAAGTAGCTTGATTACCCGCAGGTGTGTTTTGGGTGTAACATGCAATAAACCAATGAGACTTCCATCTCCCATCCCCAGAGCTATGAGCGCATTTGTACTTCACGACTTGATATTTTGACAGTTTGCTCTCTCCGCTGAGTCAGATGTATGACCACATGAATTTCGAACTGTGACGCCGCGGCTCATTGGTGCGTCCTCACGTGTCCTTATTTTGGCCACACCAGACTTTTCTTTGTTGTTCAGTCAACTACGGACTTGTTTTTAAATATGCATGTGTGCCCCCGTTAATATACATTGTGGAAAACATCACCCGCATTCATTCAACTTTTAAACCCTCACTTGCGGTAAAACTATGTTTTCTCACGATCAAATGCTCATCAATCCTAAAAGTTATGGGCTTTTTAGGATTGATGAGTATAAAAACAATTATACTTAAACAATTATAATAATTATACAATTATAATAAACATAATATTTAAATTAGGTTAATCGTTTGCATGTTTGTGCTGTGTATAGCCTACGTGTGTGTAAGCTAATGTTGCAGTTCTGACCTGCAAAATAGCAACACCAACTGCGCTATTCGTGAGGGCATTTAGACCAGGTATTTTCCGCTCAGTGGCGCGATTGCTTTTTGGATCACTAAAATAGCACCATGTATCATTTGTGCCGGAACACGCCTCTGCTTTTCGCCGACACGCCTCTCCAGGGCGCAAGTGTAGTGGCGCGAGTCTGCTGCGGTGGAAAATCAGCTCTACGCCGGGTGCAAACTAGCAACGATACATGCCTCCGTGTAGAAAGTCAATTTCCTGGATGTGTTGATTTGTTACCTGCCTACCATCCTTGTGTTTGATTTTAACTTTAACCTGGGTCCTGAGTCTCTCTCTCTCTGCAACAATTAAAGAATTGAATGTGGAATCCTACACATAGTCCCCTTAAAGGAATTTTTCGATCAGACACGTAATGAAAAAAAAGGCACAAAAAGCAGGAAGAACTGAGAAAAAAAGCAATATGCAGCTGTTTCCAGTAAGAATCACACCAATGGGTCCAAGTGGCAGTGCATGTTTTGGAGCCATTTGTTTTTGTCGTCATTTCCCTGTTAGATAACTAAAAGAATACCATAAGTCTTTCTGAGAAAATTGGTATCCAAAACTGCACAACGTCATGTTATCAAAAGCAGTTTATATTCACCTACTGCAGTGTATTGTAGTGAAGAGTTCTATCGAGACTAATGATCAATACATACAACTGATAGCAATGATGAATGTAGTTTACTACTATTGATGCAATAAAAGGAGTTTGTGTTGAGAACGTAAATAGGTTATTACTTCCACCATGTCAACATGTACAGTGACCATGGTTACTTATAATCAGGATACCAATTGGTTAAACTGATTTGTTCACAGACTAAAGCCGTCAAAAATCAACCTTGGGGCATTTCAAATGAATATTGCTTTTTCGGAATGCCGGTACTCACTCTGTATTTGTACAGTCCTATTCCCTGACTTGTTCCATAAATACTGTAATCTATTGTGTATGCAATATAGTGATTAGACAATGAGTCAACAAGTGAAGGACTTCACACAGACAAAGAGTCAGAGAATAAGTAAAATGACAGGAAGACGCACAGAGAGGATGAGACACGGAAGGACAGACAAACAGAAGGGCAGACAGAAGGGGCTCGGAACATCAGCCAGACTCAGCGATAGGAAGTGGTGCGAGAGGACAATACACAAAGGGAAAGCAGCAGCAAAGACAAGAAGGAAAGCAATCATCTATATCCTGGCTGTCGAAATGATCACAGCAGAAGATGAAAGAAAGGGAGGAAATAGATGGAAATGGGCTGTTCAGAAGGAAAAAGGCAGGTGGGAACCAGCTTTTTCTGCGTATTCATTGTCTCTACTTTCACACACACACACACACACACACACACACACACACACACGCACACTCACATCCAGCAAACACAGCAGATGCTTTTTTTTTTACGTGTTTTGCATACAAATGTAGGCCTACATACACAAGCACACAGACATACACAAGTCATGCAAATTCAAAGATGAGACACACACACACACACACACACACACACACACACAGAAATGGCAGGTCTTTGATAAGCAGTTTGGACGCTTAGTTAACTGCTAGACTTTCATTTCTTGTGCTTTGGCCACACGGCACTGGGCCCTTGATCTACCCCTACAGTGTTAAGTAATACATGTGCATTCATATTTAACACTGCCAAACCCTTGGCACTGAACAAGACGCAGAGTCAGATGACACACACGGCCAGGATCTTCTTCAACAATAATTGCCCAGAGTTAATCTCTCTCTCTCTCTTTCCCCTCCCCCTCACTCTTTTCTTTCTTACTCTCTTTATTCCCCAGCCAGGTTTACTGTTTATGTGCTACCCTGGACTATTGTTTTATATGTGTAATCGTGTGGAAGTGTGCGCTTATGTCCCATGTTTCTGTTAATCACTTCCCCTCTCCCTGTAGGTTTTAGTTGCTACACTGTGTACAATACTGTACACTGTGGCTCACTGTTGTGTTGTTTTGCTTATCTTTGCACAGATTACTTCTCCAACGCATGCAACATCCCCAACCTTAATTGTATTAGAATAAAGTAAAAATGTATGTAAAAAAAAATAGAATAGAATATAGAATAGACAATATATCAATATGTATAGCTGACCAAAGTGCAGCACGAGAGTGAGCACGGAAGGAGAAACAGAGAGACGGTTATTAAACTGAGTGGAAACAGGGTATGCCTCTGGGATCCAACTGCGGATATTTGTTTAATTTCATCGGTTGCCGGTGGCAACGCTTCCTATTTAAACACCCTAAAGGGGTGTTTTGGGTCATTAAACATACTCAATAGAGACATCTGACCCTTAAAAAAAGGCATTGCCATTTAGATGGGTAATACAATATTATATGGATTAATATGATGCAAAATAAAAAGTAAAAAATTTAATAATCATAATACATTTCATTCCTTTCATACCTTTTTCTTTGCAAGTAAGATGTTTGCGATGTCGACCTGCTGTTATGTGTGAGTGTTAATGGGCCCAGGGCAGAACCAGAGACTGCAGCAAAAGATGGGTGTTTAAAGTGAGATTCCAAGGGGTTGGGAAGCATGAAAGGGGAGTTGAAGAAGTAAGATGGTGTGGCTGAGAGGCAGCACCTGGGTTTGTGTGAAATACACTTTACAAAGAACTCGTATACTGGTGTGCAACTTGAACTGTGCTTACATTGTATACAATAATGAAAGAAGAATCAATCATTTCGGGGGTTGTTCAGAATATTGTGTACATAGGGTAATTGTTCTGCATTTTCGGGTTGATCATAAATCAGCGCTGACATTCATGTACAGTTAGACTAGATTTATGCATAAGGCTATAGGCTGTATTCCGATAAATTGAGAAGAAGTGGGTGTGGTTTCTGGCCTGGATACGCAGATTTCGCACTGTGATCGCGCAGCTGTGGCTTTTTACAGAGATTCTGGATTATATGTTATGTACCCCTACTGTCTGGTATGGATACGACAAATCATTTCCACGTCGAGGCAGGAGCAACAAAAAGTGTAACGGGGTGAGTGGCTGAGCTACAACAGCTACAGCTTACCCCATCACCTTACCTCCTCTCCTTGCAGCCCAACGGAGCCCTTACCTCCTGCTCACCCTGACCGAGAACTGACGCCTCTCTGGTCTCGGGACATCCTCTGTGTATCCTGGGCCCTGTCAGTGGTTTTTGGCCTCAGGCTTCAGCCCTTCACTTTTCAGACAGATCCAAGGTAGCATATATCATCTCTCTGCTCGCTGGAAGAGCCCGTCACTGGGGGATGTCATTTGGGAGACCACTCAGGACCATCTGTCTCTGTGTTCATCTGAGATGAGGAAGGTCTTTGAGAGACAGCAAGGAAGACATCGAGAGACAGCGAGACAGAGAGGAAGTCTGAGAGGTTCTACATCTCCCTCACGGTGACCAGTCCGTCTCTGATTATGCCAATCAGTTCCGTGATCTTCCCTCTGCCCTTGACGGCCTGGTGGATGTGGCAATACGAATCGACGTCTGGCTGAACACAAGCCACAGCATAAGGTTATCACTATGTCCTCCGCCATAAGAACTCCTGTCTCTTGTTTTCCCGGTCCATCAGAGCTGGTAAGCCTCATGCTTTCTGGAAATCATTTTGAGGATACTTTTTTTTTTATACATTTTTGATCTCATTGATTCACCTCAGAATCCCTTAGTTCTTGGGTATCTGTGGTTAGTTAAACATAACCCTGAAATCAACTGGGCCAAGACCACAATCCTGTAGCCTATTCTGTCTGTCTCACTGCTTTCACTCTGTTTCCTCTCCTCCACTTGTTGTTCCTGAGGAACTCAAGGATTATCCAGACCTGTCGACTGTTCCTGAAGGGTACATAGATCTGAGGCCACTCTTCAGCAAATCTAGGGCAATTTCTCTGCCAACACATCAACCCTATGATTGTGCTTTTGACATTGCTCCCGGGAACTTTCCCTCCTTTTTTGTAGGCAAAAAGAATGGATCCCTGAGACACTGAATTGACTATCGTGACCTTAATGACATATCCATCAATAATAGGTACCTGCTTCCCCTTATTGCTAATGCCTTTGAACTCCTCCAGGGACCTTCTCAGCCAAGTTGGTCTTGCATTATGCATATAACTTGGTACACACCAGGGAAGGGGAGGAATGGAAGATGGCCTTCAACACCCCCAGACGCCAGTATGAGTATGTCTTGGTCTTGCCTTCTGGTCTGATCGATGCCCCTGCCGTTTTCCATGCCCTCTTCAATGATGTTCTGCGAGATTTGACGAACAAGTCCTGTTTGTAAATCTTGATGACATCCTGATCTTTTCCAACTCCCTCCTATAACCTGTCTATCAATACTACTTTGTACTCTGCTTGAGAATTGGCTCTTCATCAAAGCAGAGAATTGTTCTCCTAAAGATTATAAGGTGCGCCTTCTATTCCCAGTGACTGTTGCCCCCCAAACGCAACACTTACTAAGTGGCAGGGACTACAGTACCCATAATGCAATGTAATTTATTCAGTAAACTGTTATCACGTAGCTCCATGGTGTCCCGTCTCCTTCATTAAACATGGTGCCAGAGAGTAAAAAAGGACTCATAATCTCCGTGGTCTACTCCACTATAAGCTGTAAATGTTTATTCGCACTGAGCAGACACTTGGGGAGCAGCTTAATAGCGAAACTAAGTGTATAAAACAGCAAAGAACGATGCATGCTCTCAAAGGTGGAAAAAAGCCAGTGAGTCTGCTTGAGTGTGTGAGCTGCCATACAAGGGGGCCTGTCGATATACACATGAGGCGGAGGAAAGGAGAAACAACAGAGCAGCATAAACATTTCTTTTTCTGAACATGAAACAGGGGGGAGACAAAATGGCAGTGGCAGCTGAACAAATATCACACACAGCCCTTTTACTTCTCAAATCCATCAGAATGGCCAAGATGGATCAGGCCATTTGCAAGATTTCTTGTCGCATCAGGATTAATGGATAAACCCGAAAAATATCAACTGAAAAAACTTCTATATGCGATGGGAGATGCAGCAGATTTTTGTGTGGGGAAAACTGTTCACAGCACAAGTTTGCAGAAATTAGCATTGGATTACTTAAAGATAAACTCATTAGAGATCAAATTGTGGTCAGGTTAAAGCAGGCGGTTGTCAGAACAGTTACATATGGTCTCAGAATTATCCTTGAAAGGCAATACACAAAGTTAAACAAAGCAAGACTATTAAGAGACAACAGACAATACGGAACAGCAGTGCAGTGGGAGGAGACTCAAAAACAAATGTCGATGCCGTTCAGGCCATTGAAGGCCAAAAGTCAAACCGCAGTGGTCACACAAGGACGCAGGCAGTGAGGCTCAGGATTATGTGTTCTTAGGCAAACTACAAGGACATGGGTTGAAAAAGTTAATCTGAACGGAGAAGCCATTACTTATAGATTTACATAGAAGAACGTAGTACGTTTCTTCAAACCAGAGCCTGATGGTAAGCTGGGAAGACCACTTAAAATACTATTTGGACAAGGTCACAATCTACTGAACGTAAAAAGGCTGCTTCCAGAGCAAAATAATGGCAAAAAAGCATGATACAGAACAACTTGTTTATGTTGTGGCAGGACCGACACAACCATTGGGCCTGCAAGCAATGCAGAAGCCATGTGACTGGTTCTCAGGGCTGATGAAGTGAGAGTGACACAGACTGAGACTGACTTCAATGCAGCATATCGTGCAGTGTTCCAATGGCGTGGTAAGCTGAAAGAGCCTTGCCACATAGCGCTGGAATAAGGGGCTACACCCTACACCCTCTCAACTCCTAGAAGGGTTCCTCTACCTCTGAGAGTATTAGTATGCAAGGAACTGGATAGAATTGAACACATGGGAGTTATATGATGAGTGACTGAACCAACAGCATGGTGTTACGCAATGGTTGTTCTTCCAAAATAACTGAAAGACAAAATGGCAGTCGACCAAAAACTCACAATGATGTCAGATGCAAAGGTTTTGACAAAACCTATGTTCAATGCTCAATCTAGGTTGAAATGCCCGTGGCTAAAGTGGTGGGGATGAAATTGTCTGGGCGGTCAAAAAATGCCTACCTGCTTATTGTCGACAATTTGCAATTTGAATTATCTGTTTGGCATGTCAAGAGTATATTGGTTACAGACTCTGACCAAATCAGAGCACTAATGGCATACAGAGCCACACCACTGTGCATGTGTTCTCACCAGCGCAATTGCTAATGTGGATGAACCTGCCCATATTAGTTGTGTCATGGTTTCCTTAGATCTAAAATCTAAAATCTCCCCTGAATGCTAAGCAGCATACTTTTTTCTTATGAAAGTAAGATTTTCCAACCAACTGAGAATATGGTCGAATGGGTGCATGTCGACCAACCAATCAACCATCGACCTTGAAAAGTGAATGTAACCTGAATGGAAAAAAACTAAAGGACTTTTCAAAGGGATAATAATGTTTAAGAAAAATAACCTGTGAAGAGTTGGGTTTAAAGAAAAGGCTTTTGCTGAGCTGAAAAGAGGAGGTGTAGCGGTAGGGACTAAAGTACCCATAATGCAATGTAAGGACTTCCGGGGTTATTCAGTAAACAGTTTTACTGTATTCACGTAACTCTAGGGTGTCCCGTCTCCTTCGATATACATTAACTATGAATGAAATTCACACTTTGGGTATGACACCATGTCATTCACACCAACTCCACCTTGAATTGAATAGACCATACCATAGATTAATCTTTATTACAACGAGCAAAATAGTCTCCCATTCAAAATGCATGGGTATAAATTTTGTTCTTTGTAGCGTGAAAAAGCGATGATTTAAGAACTTAAATGATTGCCTACTGAATAATGTTAACTGGGCCCATTACCACTGCACAACTCACTTAAGGAGCAAAATGATCCAAATTCACAGTCCATTTAAAAGCAAAGAGGGCGAGTTGTGGCTTAACAGATTAATTACCAGCACATCCTGATGGCGCTGCGTTCTGACGCACAGCCCGGACTCATTACATATTCATCTATAATCTGGGGCTCCAGTCTTCCCGTGGGGCTGTTTTATGTATAAATCATGACGATGGAAAACACGGTGGAGATACAGAGGAATTCATAATTTCCTCACTTCCAATTAGGGCATTGCCATGTGTTTCCATCAGCAGGTTCCCCTGTCGAGGTGGAGTGATGGAAGTCATGTCTCCTCTCTTGTCTGTGTGTTCCCTCCCTATCCGTGGCTCAGGGTTGAGATCTTTAACTAGATGGTGGTCCTGAGGTGAAGGGAGAAGCCAACGCAAAACAAAGGGAATGTGTGCATATATGGATCAAACAAATGATCTGAATTCCGGGGGCGGCATTAGCTCAGGAGCTAGAGTGGTTTGGCTAGTAACCGCAAGGTTGCTGGTTCTATCCCCGGCTCCTCCTTGCTGAGTCTCATGGTGTCCCGGAGCAAGACCCCTCACCCTAATTGCTCCTGACGTGCTGGCTGTCGCCCTGCGTAGTTGACTCTGCCACGGTGTGTGAGTATATGCATGATTTGGTGTATGTCAGTCACATATCTGTTATGCCCTTTGGATATAAGAGCTATATAAATGAGGACCAATTACCATCCGCCTTTACATTGAATTGGAACATCAATGAACACCACTAACCACTCCGAACCATTTCCGAAAACTAACGTTTGGGGTTCTTTTAAAGACTGGTTTGTGAATGCCCATAGGCAGCCATTCTGAAGCAGGCAGGGGCGATTCTAAATGAGCCAAATACCCGAGACAGGACCAATAGTCAACATTTCATTCTATTTCATCCTAGACAAACTGGATTGGGCTCAATGTTCAAAATACCGGAATTGTCCTTTAAGAATTGTCCTTGTCTGTTTGGTTTCATTACATTATTATTCATGTCCACAAAGTAATTAAGTGAGTTGGTTTCCCCTTATCTCTTTAGGTACTGTACAGCCTTAGTAAAACTCAGCCTACATTTGAACTTGCATTTCATTGGTCCAACAGGCAACAGGGTCCCACCCCTCCACTGCGTCTTGCAGGAGGTGGACCACAACAGCTAGCCGGCCCACGGTGCTTGTATGCTAATTACCTGTTTTAGGATGGAGAGGGCATATTGAGGGTGAATGGATTAAGTAGCAGATGGCCAACATCCTTATACACAGGACAACGTCTAAAGAGTACAGGCAAACAGTTTAACACGTCCTCTCTGCCCCTCAGCCTCCTCCACCGTCCTGACCCCCACCCAGAAGGTGAATGGATTAGCACACAGGCCTGCTGGGCAGAGAGAGAAGAACCTGAAAGCCTTTTGTTTACATCTTTTGTTATCTATGCTTTGTATGTGGTATGTTGTGGATGAGGTGCCATGTCCTTCCCTACACAAATACACACCCTTACTTCCCTTACCCCATACACAGGGTGCAACGCAAGGGGGTTTACGGACCCCTTACGTCCTTGCTGACCCTTCTTGCGTCCACCGCAAGGGCCTGATGTGAGAAACATCTAGTTAAATATATATATATATATATATATATATATGTGCATGCATAACAAAACAATTGGCTAGCAGAGTTGATAACAAGGTCTACAGTTTTGCAAACAAATGCAACCAACAAATATTATGCATGTGCTACAAAACAAGAACACCCACAATGGCTCAGCTGTCGTTTAAATATTAAAATATTCCTTACTTTGTGTCAAATATCAACAAAACTGTGAAGACTTGTCACATGGTGTGCTTGAGTCAAAGTCTGTGTATTAGCCATGCTAGGAGACTAGGTTCTAGGTTGAATGACAGGTGGATCTTCAACCACAGCTGTTGCCCTAAGTGACCCTGTGTGCTGATGACAATCTTCTAGGTTCCTGGATGGGTCTAGAACATAGTTCATTAAATAACCTGATAGCTTTATAGAGGCTAGGTCAAAAGCAAATGGTGGTTCAGGCAAACAACTAAAAAAAGTAAATTGCCTCAATTTTGAAGTGCATCGTATACCGACTGCTTTTGGGTATTATCAATGTTTTCATGGGGGGCGTTACCACTAAATATTTTTTTTCTCCATTAAGGTGAACAAACGTTTATTGGATATCATATCTTAGTGGCAGGGAAAGCCCATTTATATAGAGATAAAAGGTTCATTTCTGCTGGGGGGTCGATACGAGAGCCTGCGAGACTCAGCCGAGATTGTTCTCGCTATAAGATCTCTCTGGAGGACAGCCGGCAGATCTTACAGAAATTGAGATAGACGGTCAGAGAAAGGAGAAGATGTTGTATGTGTCTGTGCATTTGAGTGTGAGAGAGAGAGAGAGAGAGAGAGTGTGTACATGTGTATCTAAGTCAGTTTGAGTGATGGTATGTGTGTGTCGAGAGTGAGTGCGTGCGTGCGTGCGTGCGTGCGTGCGTGCGTGCGTGCGTGCGTGCGTGCATGTGCACATGCGTGTGTGGGTGTGAGGGTGCCAGGAAGGGACTCAGTTCAAGGCTATCAGCGGAACAGAGTGAAGGGATCCCTATCACCCGGGGTTGAACGAGATTAATCTTAATAGACACTAATGTGTGCGCGTGTGTGTGTGCACGTGTGTGTGTGTGTGTGTGTGTGTGTGTGTGTGTGTGTGAACATGACACTATCACTGATATGAAACAATTGGGGAAGGGGAAGAGAGCAAAAAATATTTGTTATGTTATTCTTCAAGTTATGTTGAGTTTTAATTCCGTTACACGCTATCCATGAGGGATGACTTGGTGAAATGAATTAGCCACACAGACACAGAACCCCATATGACCCCACACACATACACTCACACACACTCACACACACACACACACACACACACACACACACACACACACACACACACACACACACACACACCTGTACATATATATAGTTATGGCCCTCTCAGTGACATCCGGTGGGCTGTGTCAAGAGCTTGAAAGCCATTAGGTTAATTGGTCCACACCTGTTGCCGATGGCAACTCCACCACCAACTGACTCATGCCGAGGATACACTACAGGATAAATAGCCTGATTTTCTGACCCTTCCAACTCTGGTCAGTAAAGCCTTGATTCGTTGAAGGTATTTCTGGTATATGGTAATAATCTGGTATTTTTTTTACCCGATTATTCTGTGGTGTTGGCGCTATGTTAAGAGTTTTACTAATCAGGCAGTCATTGGAAATATTATACATGTTCAATATTTACGATTTGATATTGTGTAGTGTGGGGGGAACCCCCCTGGGAACAACTGAGTATGCAGATGATTGACCGTCACATCGGAAAGACGATGCCAGGCTGGAGTAGGGTGTCCAGACTTCCCTGTTTTCCAGGGGCAGTCCCCATCTCTTGTGGCCTTTTCGAAAAGGAAATACATTTTTAAATGGCAAAGGTTCTAACTTGTCATGAATATGACATTTTAAATCATACACATTTTGAGTCAATTGGTAATTAGTTTCCAGTCTGTCTGATAGGCTCTGATGTGACCTCACTGAGCCGGGGGTCTATCTATCGACTTTATACCATGGTCCATACTATTATAACATTACGGCATTACGTCAATATGTCCCCTTTATTTTTTCAGTTTGCTGCTATATGGAATGTCAAACCACAAAAGTCCCCGTTTCTCATTTCCCAAATCTGGTCCCCTTTACGCTGCAGCCGCGCTGACTTAATGTAAATCCAACAATACTTCAAGTCATCATAGCAGCAGCCATGGCGGCAAGAGCTAAAGTGAGGTGGTCTTCCAAAATGGAGGAACAGCTTGAAGAGTTGTGGCAACAACACGCTCATTTTTCGTTGATGAATGCAAAAGCCATCATAGCTCGCTCCTCCTGACCGTCCACCATGTTTGTTCACGCCGCTGTTGCTCCAAACCATTAGATGACTTTGAATGAAACAAATTAATCAGTCTGTAGCTGATCAACCAACAGAAGTAGGCAGAGAAAGTTGGTTTCTTCATTTAGCAATGTCTCTCTGTTGTGTATCCATGCAAATCTTTTTTTCTCTCTCTCTCTCTCTCTCTCTCTCTCTCTCTCTCGCCCTTTCCCCTGGGACTCGGCAGCACATGGAGCCAGCCTCCTGTAAACCGCCGCCCAGGGTGCTTTCCTACATCCAACTGGATGGATTTCCACGGCTTAGGCTGTGTGTGTGTGTGTATGTGTGTGTGTGTGTGTGTGTGTGTTCTCCAAATGATGTCCTGGAGGGGTTCACGCAAGGCAGCCCATCAGAAACACCTCTCTCCCGGGCAGCCGAGGGAGCAGACCCGTCGTCATCGGGGGTGG
>JAOPUA010000152.1:16629982-16640479 GCA_027122455.1 Trisopterus luscus | reverse complement strand
CACACACACACACACACACACACACACACACACACACACACACACACACACACACACACACACACACACACATGCGCACACACAGAGCAGGAAACATCAGTGACCGCCTACTGGTGGTCCCCCAGTTGCTTGGCTTACATTTAAATTTCCAGCTGCCCTTGTCCTCTCTCTCTCTCTCTCGCTCTCTCTCTCTCTCTCTCCCTTTTCACCCTTTTGTTCTCCTCCTTTTCTCTCACTCATCCACACTGTCTCTCTCTCTCGCTTATTCTCTCTCCCTGTTGACTCCTATTCCTTTCCTTCCCTCTACTTACCTCTGTACTATCTGGTCTACTCTACCTTTCTTTCCACTCTCTTTCCGTCCCTCTGTCTGTCCATATCTCCGTCAATCTTTCTATCCCGCGGCATTTGTGCATGCATAAATGAAAACATGGCGGATGTGTCCAAGGTTGATTGACCTCGATTGACTTTGATCATGACCTAGTGTGACAGCACCCCCCCCCCACCCACGACCCACCCACCACCCATCAAATGCCTCCATGACCACACCTCAGTCGTCTAATCATTGAGACTCTGTTCCTGCTCCTCCTTTAGGCCCGGAACGTACCGTCTCCTTACACACCACTTGTGTGTATGTGTGTGTGTGTGTGTGTGTGTGTGTGAGGGTGGTGTGTGTGTGTGTGTGTGTGTCGTCCTCCAAAGCCCTTGATTCCCTTGAGCCCCCTTGCCCGCCAGCTTGTAGTCCTTCAACTTCTTACCCTCCTCTTCCTTTCCTTCCTGTCCTCCTCCTTTTCCTGTGCTGTTCCGTCATTTCTCTCATTCTTTAAATGAGAAAGATTAAGGGTGCGTCTAACTCTACTGCCCCCATGACCCTCTCTCTCTGTCACTCTCTCTTTCACTCTCTCTCACTCTCTCTCTCTTCTGCCAAGACAGTTTTGGCTCTGCTGCTAATCACTGATTATTTAAGAGGGTTTTTTTGTTGGGAAGGCGGGGGTATGGTGTCCGACTAAACTAGTATTTCATTCAAACCTGATGTGATGATTTTAAGGACATATCATCTCATCACATTCATTAAGACTTTTAAACCATACCCTGAGAACCTTTACAATGAATGACAATATTATATATATATATATATATATCTATAGTATAGCAGCCCTATCTTAGTGAGGCAGAAAATTCCCCATTTCAGCAGTGAAACCACACTTAAAAAGAGAATGAACCTAGGTAGGTTTATTCAGGCATTCCTGTGAGAGCATTATATCCTGCCATTACCTTGTCTCTTTAGACTTCAAATTTTCTTTTGGGTTTGAGTGACTGTAGGTGCTAAATTTACTCAGCTGATAGGGTTGGATTCTAACCACTAATCCATGAGCAGGAGACCTAACTCTGCATCTGCAGTAACCTCTAGTGCCTGACTTTGAAGAATAATAATCACACTCAGCATATGCTGACTGTTAACAGTACATTAACATTAATAGAAAACACGCCTAAGATGAAGTAATTGAGAGAGAATATAATGTGATGTTAAAAACTGCTGTGTTTGATTAACTTTTTCAGTCGTTATAAATATAAATTCATGCAATAATTTACTTTGAGAGATCAGGGCACAAAATACAAAACCATGCTATCGCTCCAAAAATCTGAAACCCTTGCACTCACTGTTCGGAGAATCTCATGATGAAATCAGACAAACAAAGGTGTAATTGTATAGTACTTGCAATCATCCTTGTCGGTCTTGCCTGAGCTAGACCGAGCAGAATTAATGCAGAACCTTTTAGAGGAGCTCCATTCTCATTGTATCTGTGTATTTCTAACCGTCTCCATCATATTACTTTCCCATCAGAGAGAGTTCAGCGGTTCGCACAGCAGACGAGCCGCAAAGGACAACGCTGTTTTATATAAGAGGCGACAAAGGTTTCGAGCAGTGCTTAGATGCTGTGGCGTGGCACCATCGGATGGCGCTGTGTGGCAGCGCTGCTGTGAGTGTTCTCAGAGAGAATAATGTTTTTTTTTAATGTTGGTGGAAGGCGCACTTTGGAAGCATTAGCCCGGGGCTCCGCTGACACTGCTGTGGCCATCAGTCTCATCAACGTGCCCTTGTGTGTGCTCACTCAGCCATGTCCCAAACCCAGCCTTTGGACCACTTGCTTTGTTTGTTTTTGGATTGTTGCCTACGATTAATAACAATAATTGGTCATAAGCACTTTCATACAATGACAACATTCCACGTTCCAAGTTGTCTTGGACAGTATCGTCAGAACCTGAGTAAGGTCCCCAGTGGAATTGTACCAAAATTGAAATTGGGTGGCCACTCCCACTGGTGATGTCACAAGAGGATCGATTTTGGAACTGCTTGAAGTGTTTGCCATCCTTACTCGTGTGCATGTTTTCTGAAATCCCAAGACACCAATTATTTTGGTTTCTTATTGTAACACAGGATTAAAAATGGCGCCGGAGCCACAGCACTGAGAATGATAACTGATTTGCAGGACGATTTACATCCTAGATCATAATACATGGCTAGGTGGCTTTCTTGTTATGCATTTATGTAAACAACTTCAGCTCATAAATATTCTGCCTTTTCTCTGTATTCTCTGTATAATAATAGTATAATTAATATAAGGTCACCATAATACAATGATTAACTGTGAGATGTTTTCTCAAATATCAAAACAAGAAACAATAAAGTTGATCAGTGTATTTGCTCAAGGGCCAAAAGTACAGAAAAGGTTGCTAGAATGAAATATGGATTTCCTGGAATTATGGAATTATCCATTCATTAATTTGTGTTCATTCCAGTAACACATGGTGTGATTTAAGATCAGTTGGTTTCAAATGTCTTTGGTAGCCTTACCATTTAAATTTGAGTCTTTGCCCTTTACTTTAGTCCTGAGCACTGTTGGATCAGTGTAATGTTATTCAGCAAGAGCTCAAAAGGAAGTCCATAAGTACCTCAGATTGTTGCCTAGCTCTCTGAAAGCTCCTCCATTCCAGAGGTTTAAGTTTTCTCACTCTTTCTCTTTGTGTCTCTCTTATCGTCTACATTTGAGTCTCATTTTGAATCGTTTATGAATCGCTTTCTTGCTCTGGTAACCAGGGCCATCTATCAAGCTCTTTGTACTTTAAGCTCCTTCCATTTGTGCTCACTTTAGAATCACTGACGAATGAACCCACTCACACATGTCTTAAGATTTTAGAGTACATTTTTTATGTAAAGCTCAACATGTTTGATGTCTTTGTTTCTCCACCATAGTATCAATATTTATGCAACTTGTTGGGTTTAATTAACATTTAATAAACTAGTAAATTATAATTGTGTTTGACTAAACTGGATATTTATTTTTTGTAATTCAAGTCTGATTTGATACTAGACATGAAAAATGTCTGGTATTAAAATAAAAAATGAATGTTACATGAGTTAGAAATTATGAGAAAAAACATATCTCAAACAGAATGCGCTGAAATTGCTGAAAGGTTGGTGACGATGGTATAATAATGTACCGACGTACCATATGCTTCTAGAAACATAAACATTTATTCCATTAACAGATAATATATTTTGTCATTGTTTGAGGCTATATTAAAGATATGTTATGGGGGCAGAAAACACATTAAATAATAAATAAGCCATTGTCAACTCCCTTTGGCTAAATATGGAATTGGAAAATATTGTAGACAATTAACTAAATTAATGAAATACCCTCAAGTAAATGTTTTGATAATTCTTTATTCATGAAAAATATTCTCTCCTTCAGTGCTGTCCAGTTTTTTTGTGATTATTTTAGAGAAAATGTGTTAGTATCCCAACACACTATGAGGTTCTGTTGTTTAAAGTTGCAATATGTACGATTGAGCCAACTATGTAATTAGTCCTCCACCCTCCAAATAAATAGGCGGCAGCACACTACCAGAGAGCTGTGGCGTCCACCCCTTCACCCCTCCCCCTAAACACACCTCCCCACTGAATATAGTGGAAAGCATATCTGTGCCATGGTGTCATCAAAAAATTTTCATTCTGGTAATCCAGTTATGTTAAAAAGCCACTGAACCCCAAACCGTTTCTTTCTTTTTTACGTGATGATATGTCTAATATGATTTTCATTTCCTCTGCATTACAAAAATAGGGCTGTCATTTAGAGGACACAGGAGTAAAATCCTATGTTTTTGCCAGTCTCTGCCAAACAGTGTTTAGCTCTGCTCTGTTTTTAATAATTGTTCTAAATGTTAAAGTCAAAGCGGTTCCTGTATTATTCACAGAGAGTATGATTACACAGCACGGCCATCACCGGCCTCTCGGTCAGTGTCCATCAGTGATCCTCCCAACGAGAACCTCTCTCTCTCTCTCTCTCAGAACATACTGCTATGCTCCGGTAGGGGGATGATTACCAGGCTGCATTCACACATTCTATCAGGCATAGCTCTCTCTCTCACCCTCACTCTCTCTCTCTCTCTCTCTCACCCTCACTCTCTCTCTCTCTCTCTCTCTCTCTCTCTCTCTCTCTCTCTCTCTCTCTCAAAACCCCCTGTTTTCTCCTCTTCTTATCTTCACCCTCGGCACCCTCCCTCCCTCTGTGGGGGCCTATTAGTCAAGTTAGTCCTTGGATCAGAGGGCCGAGACCACCAGGGGAGCGGGGTCTCCCCCCAGCCCCCCCACCCCTCCCATCGCCCGCAGCCCCGCCGGGAGCGAGGGCGAGGGGCTGTAGTGTCAGCAGAAACGTAGCGTGCAAGAGGGATGGCGAGATAGGCAGAGGGGGAAGAAGACTGATGGAGGGGATTTAGATGCAGGGTGTCCTGGCCTCGGATGTGTTGGGGGTCTTGGGGGGCGCTCATGGGTTTTAAGGCCATGAAATCCATTTTATTTTATTCATTTATTTTATTCTTCATGGACAAGGTGTTTTGCTACACACAAATACATACCCAACATGTGCACACACGCACGCACACACACACGCACGCACACACACGCACACACACACACTGCACACACCTGCAAATCGAGGTCCATGATTGATTTGTCTGCTCAATATGACACGTGAGAAAGCTTTTTTATTTTTTATTTGTGTAACACACAACCCTAACACACATAGACACACTGGAATTGTTCCTTTTTTCCCATAAGACCAGATTTTTACTATCACACCACTACACACACGCAGGCACGCACGCGCGCACACACACACACGCACACACACACAGATCATCCAGAGGCTTATATCCATGTTGGACAGGCGGCTGTTAATGTGAAAACGTGAGCTTGGCAGGTGATCCATACGAGGTCCAAGGTCTGCAATGCTGTCGCCTGAACTGTGGTTCGGGCGCAGTGGTAATGTAGCAGTAGCAGCTTTACGTTAGTGGTGTACAGCAGACGTCGGCCAGCCAACAGCAGCGGAGATCCTACAAGCAGATCATAGTGATATGCTCCAGTAGGGGGGCGGCTACCAGGCTGCATAAACACTGCATTCAGACTGTTCACGCATTCTATCAGGCATAGGTCTTATGGAGCCAATGGTCTTGCTTTCTTTTCCTCTCTCTCGCTCATGCCCACTCGCCCCCTCTCTCTGTTTCTCTCTCTCTCTCTCTCTCTCTCTCTCTCGACCCCCTCCTCCCACTATCTAATTAGAACGAAGGAAACAGCAAAAAGCCCTTCATTAGGACCCTGTGAACCCTTAAAATGTGCAGCGTCAGGAGAACCTCTCTTGCCCTGCATTAAAACGGTCCAATATTTCCATGAGCTCCACGGATTAGCGCTCTGCTTGGAACGTGCACTCTGTGCCATGGTTACTGTGACGCCGTGTTGCAAAACACTGCAGCACATAGGCTCTTCCTGCCTGGAGCTTTGCTGCAGGCAGATGACATTCATGACATACTTCATATAACATAAATAATGTAGTTAAATACACATGTAATTTCAGCAGCTGTTGCTGTTTAATGGTTTTAAAACATTGACATAGGGAGCACCGTTGGATTCAAAATACTTGAAGCACAACCCAATCCCAGGCATTTGATGATGTCAAGTTACAATGCCTCCGGCCCTTGACACATTGTCTGTTAATTCATTCAAACAGTACCCATGAAGCTTTGCAACCTGGCCAGTGATGAGAAACACTGAAACACCAACCAACGGATGTACATTTTCATCTTGATTGCAAATCATGGGCTCAGCATTTCTCTATATTCTATTACTCATGGAGTTGAACTGTAACGAAAACAAATTATATTATACAATTATTTCAAATGAGACCAAATGAAAAGGTAAACAGTGTTCTAAATGTCCAAGTCACGGCGCCAGTACTCCTCTCAGACTGCTCTCTTGTCTGTCTATATGTACACCTCTCTGCTGGCAAGACGGTTGAAACTAGATTATATGAACTCAGACTAACCCCAGCCTCAAGCAGCCTCCCCCCAGTTATCTCAAGTCATTGTATTCTATGATGGTCCATCAACCCTTTGTGTCTGGGTGCATGCCTCAAACGTTTCCCTCTGCTCTGTTTTTCTTTCTCAACCCTAACGATAATTTAGTTCGAGCCGTCTGTGCCCAGAGGTGGAAGCTGTTGAAGGAGCATTATGTTAGATATCCTAAAAGCCTCAATATAGCCCACACACACACACTCACACGCACTCACAACCAGAGACAGACGCAGACAAACAAAAATATACATGTATCTGTCTGTCTCTCTTCCTGGCCCATCTGCTGCCCACCAGCATGTGAGCGTACATGTCTGTACGTTGAGGAACCAGTGGGAGCCGGCCAGTGACATTTGGTCCGATGAACAGAAACTCTTTGTGGGTTCTATGGGGAGCGAGTGAGTCTCTCAGCAGCTGTTTCTCTCCGTGTCTCTGGCTCCAGTCCTATCTGCCCCCAGAGACCTCCTGCGCTGAAATCCCTGCTTATCCTCCTCGCTGTGTTTGGTCCATTGGGAGGCGACTTTCTCTCTTGCTTTCTTGTATTTATATGCCTTGTTTGTATCTAACCTTTTCTCATCCTTCTCATTCATGTAGGCCACGGTCTTTCTTCTGCTTCTAACTGAACATAATTATAATTACTATTATTATTAAGCCCACTTTATTCGAGTCATATCAACATACCCTCTCAAGGTACAATGCCCTTTGGAACCCACGCGACACTTAATAATTAAGAGCATTACATGTGTTTGAAAATTCCACAGTGCTGAGTGTATAATAAGCTCTAAAGCTAAAGCAGTTGTTTTACATGATTACCTGTTTCATTTTCATCATGTAGTACCCATAATGCAACAGGCTAGGCGGGAGAGAGGGAGGAATGGAGAGGGTGGGAGAGGGAGGGAAAGAGAGGGAGACAGGAAGAGAGAGAAAGCTAAAACCTGCTTAAACCTTTTTAACATTGATATTCCATATATATAAATATAAATATATATAAATATGTATATTTATATATTCTAAAATGATCGTTCTCTGTGAGAGGAAATTTTATTGAGTAATAGCTTATCATGAATTATGCTATATTGTGCTTCTGTTTTTGCGTTTCTGCATGCCTAGTTATGTTAGTATGTGCAAGTGTGTATGTGCTTGTGTGGATGCATGCATACGTGTGTGTGTTTGTGTGTGTGTGTGTGTGTGAAGGAGGGAGAGTTGGGGAGAGGGGCGGGGTCTGTGTCTCCTTGAATAGCCTTCTGATTCATGCTGTCCTCAATTCCTCTGCTGTACTTTTCAATGAATTCACAAAATTAGACTTCAATACACCTCATGCTTACAATAGCAAACACTCAAGCACGCATATACACAAATACACATTTACACACACACATACAACCAGCACACACACAAACAGTGTAGGAAATATAGCCTATGTTTTGGGGGGTAACATTGGTACAAAAAAATGCTTATAATCATTCTTCTTTTTTTTGTTGTAAAAACTTAAACTTTACAGGGTTATTATCAAATTAACTAGAATATACCAGTTATAATTGAACATTTCGATATTATAGCCGTAGATAGAGCTAGTCCTCCATTCCAACATACAATCCGTTTCAACATTGATGGAAGAAAACACAACCTTTTAAGTTAAGCGGAGATGATTTCAATATCCAAACCTTATCATCTCACAGCAAATGTGAGCACACAACAACAAATCATCACCTTGTAGGCTTGTTGATTACCAGGGGCTTCTCTTCAGATGATTGTCAGCAGCTTTAGATTTCATCGTTTTCAGTTTGGGCTAAAATGTCTTTCTTCTTCTTCTTCAAGATCATTCTTCCCCTTAAAATATTTTCAGACATTCCCTGCAGGCTTATGATAGCCTCATCCATGCATACTTTTCAGATGTAGGTTTGGTAGTGATTGGGTGAGTCTTTGCACTGATTATATTACTTGATATGTCAGGCTGTCAGGGCTGTCACTTGATGGCTGACTGGTGAATTGTACGTGAATACCCAGTGGTGGTCCTAAAGAGTTGTTAGGGGCACCAGCTGATTGGTCAACCAGGAGCCACACCCAGCCATCCCCACCTCACAGATCGACGTATCCACTACAGTTTGGATTTCCTTCTTCAACTCTGAAAAGATTTTCGTTTCATTACTCCATTTTCCTTGCCCTACTATATATTTTATTTTATGAATGGGAATTGCATGGTATCAGGACACCCTCACCATTTCTAGAAGTGGCAAAAACAATGTCAATTGTATGTTAATTGTTTGATTGGTACAAATCGGTCAGAATCTGGTTTATGTTTTGCCCTCCCGAGAACAGCCCAGGTCGATTCCAGAGCAATGTTGGTACGGTCATTTTTATTATATATTATTATTGTTGTGTTGAATCATTTAAGTGCCACAGGGGATATATGTGTGGCTGCCTGAGTGAGGAAGAGAGGGCACAGGTTTCCTCTCTGGACTCGTTTCTACAGAAGGGAAGATAGTAAAGTATGGTTAGTCGATTGACCTTTAAAGGATAGCACACTGCCTGTTTGGCGTTTTACACCAAGACTTGTATACTTGTTTTAGTATCTGGACGGCCATGGTCTCTAGGGATCTCTGGACTAATGGTGATGGACACAGGAGCTTCATTTTGATGCCAGTGTCACAGGCACTTTGGCTGACATGCACACATGCATGGATGCACACACACACACACACACACACACACACACACACATACTTGCATGTGTGCTCACACACACACACAGACATACTTGCATGTGTGCTCACACACACACACACACCAACACACACACACACACACACACACACACACACACACACACACACACACACACACACGCATATGTGTCTCAGTGGCTTGCATTCTGAGGTTCTGTTTTGGCTGGGGCCTCGGTGTGCCCTTAGGGTTAAGCTCTTGGAACTTAGAGTATCAAAGTACCACAAAGTTCTTCTGTTTTGATTGCCTTAAATGCTTAAGGGATTAATCCAGCTTGAGATAGCTCGAGGAATGAATATTCTGTGGCATATTTTGGTAACCAAATGCTGGTGAATGTCTAACCCTCAGGGTACACTGGCTTCTGTGTTGAGAGAGTGTTTATGGGGGATGTGCGAGCGTTCATGTATGTTCATTAATCCATGGGACAACAAATGCCAGTCAGCTGGCTTCCTTTCAACCAAGAACCAATCCTGTAAGGGGCATGAATCCCTGAGGAATACAAAACAAAAACAAAAACTTGAAAGAAATGTTTAATTGTTCTGATTTAATTAAAACCAAATCGAGTTTTTTTGCTAATCAAACGCACAAAGGCAAGAAAGGGTGTAGTTTTGATGTTGTTAAACCATTGAATTTTAATTTCAAATGGTATTTGATTCTTATTTGTTCACAATCAAACCCACTATCACATAATCCCTTCCCACAGTAACCGAGAGAGCCAGACACATGCAGAGAAATTCAGACAGAGAAAAGTTGGAGATTGATGAATGCAAACTACAATGAAACGAGAAAGAAAAGAAGAGGTTCCGAGAACAGAGAGGGAAAGAGAGAAAACGCGGTGGCAGAAGCGGAGAGGAGGAAGCGGAAGGGATGCCATTTGTAAGGACCGGATGCCCGCTGGCTGCCCGGCCGTCCGTTGTCTCAATGGTGCAGTGCGTGTGAACTTGTAAGGAGCTGTTTAGAAAGCATTCTTCCACAGCTTAGAGAAGAGAGGATTATCAAGAAGCACTTTGAGTCTCCTGTGTAAAGGCACAGCAAAAGACAGCAGCCAACACAGTGAGAGGAGAGAGAGTGGGGCTTAGTCCCAGGAGGAAGGATGCATAACAGGTCGCAGCCAAAATGTCAACTAGTGTGGAGTGAATAATAGCGTTTAGAGTCATTTTTGACTTATTTTTCATATTGTTCTCTCACTTATTCTGTTCCGATTTGTGGGACTCGCACTCTCACCAGAGAGAGAGAGAGAGAGAGAGAGAGAGAGAGAGAGGGCGAGTGGGCATGAGCGAGAGAGAGGAAAAGAGTGAGGTAGAGAGCTACAGAGATAAGCAGAGAGAGGCAGAGGCAGGGAGAGAGAGGTAGAGAGGTTCAGAGAGA
>JAOPUA010000152.1:16607290-16628954 GCA_027122455.1 Trisopterus luscus | reverse complement strand
TGTGTGTGTGCGTGCGTGCGTGCGTGTGTGTGTGCGCGCACATACACATTCTACTTTTGAAAGCCAGTACACCTCATGCGTCCATGAATCTCGTTTATGTAATCAAAGGACTTTTGTCCTCAACAACAGAGCATTACCGTATAATTAAATAAACTGGCATTTGAGATGCGATTATGCTACACAAATTCAATTTCCCTTTTCGGCAGTTTGATTATAAATGTCTAGACGAAGGATTATTTCTTCTTCTGATGAACCCTCTGGCTTATTACACACAACCTTTTCTGGGGATCCTCCTACGATCAAAATCAATGCATTTTAATGATAACACTGGCCATTTATACACACAGAACTGTTCATTATACTGATAACATTGAATTAAACTTTTTCACAAATTTGTGGAATTATGTTCTCCAATAAGCGGCGGTGAAAAACTAGAACAGAAGTTTTCCGTCTCTCCTCTGTCTGTTCATGATCATCACGTTGATTACTTAGGGGTCGGCATCATAAGGCATGCCACAACAGGCACCTGGGGCCATTTACTCTGGCACACGTACACTCATTATAATTGAGTTACTACAATTCTGGTTAATGTTTTTTGGCTAACAAACTAATAATTAGTTTTGGAATAATACTGAAATAATTAACAAGTCTCAATACACAATTTTGTTTAACAGCACTCACTCACCATTTTAGTGTCTTCCGCCATCACCCCTTCCGTTTACCAGCAGACGTGAGGGAGTTGATACCACTAGGCTACCTAGCAAGCTAAATATGTTTTATTACATCCAAGTTGACAATGGCAGTAGTTAAAAATAAAAGGTATGTTGTCTAATAGTCGCCCGTTTCAGCTGCCTTGACAAACTAGTATGGATTCATTTAACGAAAAGGACAAACCTGTGTGCCCAAGTTAAATTGCTGTCGAACTTCAAGTGGACTTCATTTTGAAACAAGACACAGAAATAATTTCAAAGATGAGGAGGATGGACTTTAATCAATCAAGAAGACAGTGGCCAAGTATGAGAAGGTCAGCAGTGGGTTTAGAACCCTGTGCTGTCAAAAAATAAAGTTGAAGGCAGCTATAAAGTTTGTGCAGCGCATTGCTAAAGGCGGGAAGCCAATCTCTGATGGGGAATATATACAGGAGCCTATCCATAGCAGTTCAGAGGTTATATTTGATGGATTACCAAACAAAGACACTATCATCTCCAGGATTAAAGACATTTCTGCGAGAACGGTCGAAAAGTTTATTACTGATATGTGTGAAAATCGAAAGCACCACCAAACTCTCGCATTGAATGGTTGTACAACCATCAGAATGTATAACTTGTTATCTTGATAACTTAAACATCAAAGGAGACTTTTTAAGCGCCGTGTTTTTTTTTCTGAGCTTCTACTTCAAATGTGAGTTTGCCAGAAGTTTGCCACCTCATTGTTTCCTCTTCAACTGTGATTCACTTGTGACCTTGTTCCATCGCCTGGTATCCCGCCTTTAACACAGCGTTGTAGCTGCATACACACGTTTATCAAGTTCATCAAGACACTGTGATACACCGTATTAGGAGGAAGGTGTGACCTTTCACGCTTCAATCCCTATTGATTAGGATTTTTGTCAGTGTGTGTGTGTGTGT
This sequence comes from Trisopterus luscus, assembly GCA_027122455.1. Taxonomy (NCBI): domain Eukaryota; kingdom Metazoa; phylum Chordata; class Actinopteri; order Gadiformes; family Gadidae; genus Trisopterus; species Trisopterus luscus. The sequence goes on along the minus strand of JAOPUA010000152.1, from coordinate 16,627,326 downwards.
GTGTGTGTGTGTGTGTCTGTGTGTGTGTGTGTGTGTGTGCGTGTTTGCATGCCTTTGATCGAGTGCATGTGTGTATGTCCGTGTGTGTGCGTGTGTCTGTGTGGGTGGGTGTAAACCGTGGGTGTTCAGTTCTATTGCAATGTGATAATTAGAACACCTGAATAGTCGTTGGGCAAATCTTTTTTAACGTGAAGATCTTCTTCTAATTAACACCGACTGGTAACAAGGGCTGCAGGAAGCAGAGTATTCCCTTCTGTTGCTGTAACACGACTTCTAGTCGCGTGGTAATTGTCCTTTTCTGCGGTGCTCCGCGTGTCTCTGGTTAGCGCTGAGGTGGATGAGAGACTTTGATGGCTATTTGAGTGTGGCGCGTTTGCCGCACCGCGCCGTGTATGGAAATCATTGTCGGGACAATGACGGACTCGCTACCCAGGTTTCCCCAGGCAACCGGCGTTGGACCACTGCCAGCGGCTGTTGAACGTGCTCTGCCTTGGCCCTGAAGCTACTTTGTCCCCGTGGGATCAGGGAGTGTCACCTGTTTAGACTGAAACACTAAACAGAAAGAACTACGTATGTACAGTCGAATGCCATTCTGAGAAACTGTTGTTGTTTTTTGTATCTGTGTTTTGGAATTTTCTTTGGTGCAATAAGTTTATAATTTCTATTTCAATTAATTTACACAAGTGAAATCCCAAAGGATTACTGCTTCCGCTATGACGTACTCACGGAGTCAGCATGGAGGCATTATACAAGAGATGACACTCAAGGCAGCCTAACCGCGACCTGGTACACTGAAGAACCCAGACTGTTTCGCCTCACACAACAGACCCCCCCCCCGGCCGTCCCGCTGACCTCGGTCTCCCCTTTTCTGAACCCCACAGCTCTCTCGGACCCGGACGGGGGTCTCTGCCGGAGGACCTACTGCGGCAGGGGCCGGCAGTGCCTGGTGCTGGCGGAGACAGGCCGCGCCGAGTGCGTGTGCCAGGAGAAGTGCCGGCCGTCCTTCGTGCCAGTGTGCGGCTCCGACGGCCGCTTCTACGAGAACCACTGCGAGGTGTACCGCACCGCCTGTCTGGAGAAGAGACGCATCTACGTGGTGCACAGCAAGGACTGCTTCTTCAAAGGTACATGGCCCTTTTGGGGTCTTTGATTGTGTATGGTGTCTGCGTGTGTCGAAGCCCGCGCACACACACAACCACACAAACACACACACACACACACACACACACACACACACACACAGGCACACACACACACAGCATTACAGAAAGCTTTATTTCTGTGGGCCCATTAGCTGTAGAAGCTACGTTAAGCTAGGAGCTATAGTGCTGCATTGATGCTATAGTATAGTGCATTCGCTGCACTTTGCCAGGGAACTCCAATTTCAGGGCAACTTATTATCGCTATCATGAAAGAAACAATTATTTACAGATGAACTCTATCTATTTGTATCTATTTGTCCATCTTTGTCTTTCTCTCTCTCACTCTTTCTTTCAAACCTATATATATATATATATATATATATATGTTGTCGACATAAATCCACTGAATTCTACTCACAAATATTAAATTTTTCTTGATATAGTTCTTCACTATAGTATCTTTACTACATGGCTCTTCTCAATGCTGTGGAACGCTCCGTTCACTTGCATGGGCCTTCCCGACGTCCAGTGGTGAATTATTTTTCAATAATGACCGTTGCTAAGCATATAATAACCTCTGTCAAGGAAAGTGGATTTTTTCACGTGTCTCGTATCACTCCGCAAGTAGTCCAGCAATTTATCAACCCCAGCGGATTCGGTTACTAAGTGACGTCAACGTCTTTGGCGGGCTATTTCTCTGCTGATCAACACTACGAATGGTAATTGTAGAAAGACACACCCTGTGAAGTTATTTTCTCATATATATATATATATATATATTTATATTTCTCCAACTGCACAGCAGTAAAAGGGATTCACCTCATCTGAATGCCGCAAATATTCAAGTACACAAGATGTCCCTCCAAGGTAAACTGGCCTCCTTTGGTCCCTACTAATATAGTCAACAAATCCAAATCAGTCATTGTTTTCACCCAGAAAGTCATATTCCTACCGGGAGATGGAATAATGCTGAGGTTGAATATCAGTTATGGCACTTTTCTTGGCAACAGAAGTTAGGCGCTGACACCGGCAAAACGGGTGCACACACAATATTCACATGCATGCACTGTTTGTTTTCACAAGTCAGTTGAAACTCACATAGTAATTATCACCTGCCAGGAAAAGCTCCAAGTCAGTCCTTTCCGCTGGCAAACTAAATGTGTGTGTTGGAATCTGTACACCAACTTTCAATGAAGATTCATCAGAATGGTGGGTATGGTGTAAGTTTCATTATGATTCATAATGACGTGTTACGCTGAAGTATATGCAAAGGATCTTATCTCATTTCATGTTAAAAAATGTATGAATAAATCAATTTGAAAATAGAGCCAAACGCGTTATATATGACATATTCATATAAACACCCATTAATTTCTCATCCTGCTCATCATCCCGTTTATTAATTAGTTGAAAAAGTTGAGAGGATGAAACAGAAGTCTTAAGCCTAACTTTATTACTATTATATTCTGTTTAATAACAGCAGCAGAACACACCTGTGTGTGTCTGCGTACCTGTTATACAAGGGAAATAATTGTGTATACATGTATCCTAAATATAAACATCCATATAGTGTTGAGCAGGTGTTACTTCCACTTGAACCAGACACTGTGTCTGCCTACGTGTTCCTAAGAAGAGCCGAACGCTCCTCTGTTCTGTGAGCCATGTTGATCTGTACCCGTAGCTTTTGCGGTCAATTCATAGCAGTGGTTGGAATACACCACCTGGCGTCCTGGGATCATGAGCTCCACATCAGGAATAATTCAACTCCATTCCTGACACCATCACTCATTTTGGAATTCACAGCCTGGGCACGAACGGAAAGCCGTATGAATCAACGTACAAAACAATCACTTCATCATGTCTTGAGACAGGGAGTACGTATTGCTGGTGAAATTTAGGCTGCACATGACACAAACTACACAGAAATATTGCTTCTGTGGGAATTTTTCTTTTTCTACTCCCAAAATATACTTTTCTGAGTGCACAGCTTCACTAACCTCTTCTGTACTGCCCTGTTTCAGTAAGACCTCATGCACACTTGCGCAAAAGCATGCACATGCGTGTGTGCGACACACACACACGCACACACACACACACACACACACACACACACACACACACACACACACACACACACACAAAGTACATACTGTACACATATACACACATACACTTACTGTGTGTGTATATAATATTCATTGAGTCACTGCTTAACTAGGTAATAAATCATTGCACATGTCAGACATCACAATACAAATATAGGTCTATTCTACAATCCATATTTTACGCTCTTAGCAATTACTTTTTAGATCAATATGAGGGGTTAAACAGTCTCTGAAATGTATTCATTTGGAGTGGTACAGTACTGGGCCCACAATGCACGGACCGGTATGTTCTGCTAACCAAACAACACATGAATCTGTAGCGTTTGTAGGGTAAAACAGATTAAAATGAATGATACAAAAAATAGAGAGTTAACAAGGGGAGAATATCCACATAAAGTTAGGCGATGCTCACAGATTCTGTGCAGTCGAGGCCGGCTCACTTGTTATGCCGTCGGACGCCAGTTGGAGCATGGCAAGTTTAAAACACACACCATCAGCTATGGCTCACAACATCACCACGCCGAAATCGGGACCCTCCGCAGCAACCTGCCATGAGGTCAGGGGCACGGCCCCGCCCCCCCCCCCACCAGACGCCGTGCCTCTCGATGGGCAGTGTGTGGCATCGGCCCACTCAATCCCTAGCTTCTGCTTGTTGGTTTTAAAGTGTTGACGAGAGAGGCGTTTAAAAGCAGGAAATGAAATTCAACAAGAGTCCGAATGGTCCACCAGGTCCAATCACACGGCTCAACGCTCACTGCACTAGGCATTCATTTGCATGAAATAAACGAAGAAGTCGCGTTTTTGTCCTGCCCCTTTAACGGAGGGCAAGCCGACACTCGAGCCTTCCCACAATCCTTTGCCCCATACAAGATTGCACCGAGTGCATATTGATTGGGAGGCGTAGCCACTCACAACACATCACGTCTGGTGAGGCTGGGCTGCACTTGAAATTGGCATGGCGCTTTCTCCGTTGCAATACACTGGAGTTGTTCGCCTGCAGTGTCCAAACGCACCTCAAGTGAACAGGTGGATTAGACAATAGCAAAAAACTTATTTTAACGGCAACCACTGCTCCCCGCAGCCTTCAGGCAACAATGTGGTTGAGAAGTTCTTGACTCGGGATACACTATCACTAAAATATGGACAACTACACCTGCCTTATACAACAAAACAAAACAACACATAGGCATGACGTCAGAAAAGCCCTCTCTCATGCTAAGTACAGACACTTGGACATCTAGAGCTACAGAAAGCAACCCAACGGCTAAAAGGTGTCCTATTTTGCTTTAATTTGCAATGTGTAACATTTCACCTAGCTCGTGGCTTAAAAGGCACAGTTTTGTTTACATGCGCTGCTGGAAGCCAAGCTATCCCGTTAGCTGGACTGTCAGGATAATAAATATTAAATTGAAAAAAGGAACACAAGGGACATTTATAAGTCAATGCATCAACTGTACCGAACCATACAGAAATGTGACGCCCCCATACTGCGTCATCACTGAATCAATAATATACATATTTACATGATCAACCTTAATTTAATCTAAATTTCAAAACACACTGGCACATTTGTATGCCTAGATATAAAGAGCACTTCAATATAATCATTAATAACAACAACAAATAATACAGACTTCACAGCAGCAACTTTAAATCATTCAGGAGGGCATGCACACTTGTTCCAAGTCATTACTTTTCGATATCTCCAACAATAATTTGCTCCAGCCTCTGAAGTAAATAATTGCTACCTCGCTTCTCTTACCACGCGACTCAATTTAAAAACAATTTCAGAATCAATTATGTTTATTGCATTCCAGTGATGAGATGTAAACAATACAGTAGTTATGTAATTGTTTATTTTTAAATATCCCGCCAGCCAAATGGTAGTGATCGGTCGGTGCAGTAACGGTCCAGTGTTGTGCTACAAAGGCTCGGAGATACTCTCTGCCGTGGATGTGTACTGGTCTGTAGGACACACCTGTGCTTTCTTTCACACTACAATTGAGGATCCACGCGTTCCACGCGTGAGCATTTCCCAATCCACACTCATTCATTCCAGTTGGTGGCGGCAATGTGCCATAACTTTGTTTGCCAACCACCATAAAAGTCAAGGAGAAGAAGAAGAGTGCCTTTATATTCCTTCCAAGATGTTTTGTATAGTTCTAGGTATACGCGGATGTGGTATGACATAGCCTTAAGTGAGCAGATGTGTGTGAAGGAAGTTAACCCTGAATGCATTTATAAATAAACAACCTTTTCTCTAAGAGATGGCCTCCTTTAGATCAAACAAGCCTGGCATACAGAGTGTTATGAAGAGGGGGAACCTTTTTAATGGCACCTATTAAAACACACTAAGTGTGTGGAGCAGTGTGTAGTGTAGACATTGAGTTGATAGGTTCACATACAATACCAATTTAATAAAGATCCAGAGCTCAGCCTTCTTCTGACCTCAAAAGAAAATGAGAACTGGATGGACTGAAACTAAACCCCAAAGGGTTTTAAATAAGGAGAGAAACCAGATGTAACTACAACTACAACCTCTTACTTATTTCCTTAAGGGGTGACAAAACCTTCTCAGGCTTTTTCCTAGTATCTCAGAATAACATTACGTTAGTCCTATGAGGTTTTAAAACCCCCTTTGGCTGACAAATGAGACTGAAGTGGACCCGTTATGAAGCCCTGGAGTGCTCCTTTAGATATGCTTAGTTAACTTGAACATACGACTGTTCTGCAATATAGTCAGATGTTCTTATGCTAGTCAGCCTCTGTTTCAGAACACCATGGGCCACAATGTCAAATGCATTGGCCCGATATAATAAAGCCAATCAATTGGTTTTGTGATAAAATCAATGTTCATGCTACAATAACTCTCATAAATGTTTGTTTCTGAAAGCTGATATTTGGATAAATGGCATTAAAAAATCCATCAGCTGTTCACTTAGAAACCTACCCAGGATCCAAGTCAGTACTGATTAATCAGAGAAGAATCTATAGTTGTTAAGGTATTTGCACTCATCTCTTTAAAAAACACAGGTGTTGTGGGAATATCATTTGCTACACAAGCTAGAAACCTTGAAATCAAGCAAGAATGAACTGCAGCACAGCACATGCTCATTGAAACGACAAGCATTGGTTTTTCAAATCAAGTGACAGCAGATGAAGCTGCTCATTAACGGTGGATAAGGATTTTATTGGCTTTATTTAAATAGTGATCATCAGGTACTACTCAGACTTGGCATTGTTGATTTGAGATGTACCGCGATTCCTTTATTCCCTGAAGTGGTCATTCCCAGACCCAGTTTTAAATCATTAGCCCAGCCTGTTTCTTTATCAGTGTAAAAGGTGTCATACCTCTCACACCTAACCCACAGGGCTATCTCATCCCTTCACGTTGTGCGCGTGCCGCCTGCGAATGTGTTTGCTTGTGTGTTTTCCGAGGGCAGTGGGGGGGGGGGGGGATTTAACCACTCGAATAAGCACCCAAGCACTTTCTGGAAAGCAGCCGGAGGGAGACGTGTGTCTGCGCTCGACATGATCGCATTAAAGCAGACTAAGCTGTCGGCCTTGGATCTTCCTGTTTGTGACAGGAACCAGAGATAATTGCGTGAAGAAATAAAGGCTGAATACAAGTCTGGCTGGGGCTTATTGTTCTCCTCTGTCAACCGCCTCTTAGCATAAACACTGGAGCGGCCAGACCCCACAGCTAATCTGGAGAGTGCAAACAATGGCAAAGAAGACACATATGAGCCAGTGGTGTTGTCAGTAAATAAGGGAGATGTGGATGAGGCAATTTGCAGTTAAATTCATTAATGTATGGGGGAGGGGCGAAGGGGGTATATATTTGATCCACCTTTGAATCATTTAGAATCTATTTTCATATTCAATAGAGTGAAACAGATCATTGAGTATGTCTTTGGTGGAAGATGTGTTCATTTTCCACTGAAGGCACACTGAACACACTGCATTATTGCTTTAGTGCCAACAGGTTCACAGCATAGAACATCATCATTACCCATTGTAGCAGGCTGATGATTATGTACTGTACTCTCTTTGCAACTCGTCGACATAATGACTAAAGTTTTTCCATCAAAATGCGGTCAGCGCAATTTTGACCCTGGCTTTGATTAAACACGCTAATTTGAAACAATGTGAGAGTGTGAATGTGAATTACATAAAAGCTGCTTCTTCCTCCTCCTCAGCAATTTGCTAAATATTAGCAAGATAAACAGGCAACTGTTTTCTGTTGCCCTGCGAGGAGCACAACAGGGGGTCACCTGATTTAGAAACCTTTGGTAAAAGATTAACAGCTAAAAATGTGCAAACCCTGTATGGGAATGTATGGATCCCCACACACACAAATCTGTCCATGCAATATATCCATCCTCTCCTCCAAGCCACATCCATCTGTACTTTACATCCATCATGTGTCCTTCTATCTATTGATCCATTTCTCCTGCTGTCCGTCCATCTTTTGATTTACAGAGCTTTGTCCCATTTGGTCTCATATGCACTGTTCCAGTTGCAACATTATCCACCCCAGCGTCTCTCATACAGCCCTTCACCCCAGCCCATCCAATCCCTCCGTTCCCCCCTACACCGCCACCGCCCTCCTAGCAGCCTCTGGGCACCTCTCTGCCTCCCATCATATGTCTTGCTACTTGCTAACCCCTCTGGCCCGGGCCATGGCGGAGACCATTAGCTTGGCCACACAAAGCACGTTGACTCTCATAAGGGAGATAAACTCTGCAGCACGCTGCAGACGCCCGTGGGCCTGCTAGGCTGACCGACAATGGCACGTGGATATCTATATCTCTTATATATATAACTATATATATATAGATATATATATAATATAACGGTCCTCTATTGCATTATCTGGTTTCTCCACCCTTATGTCCCTCTCTCCCTCTCCTTTAATGTGCCTGGATGTCTCTCTCTCCCAGGCTTATAGCCTCCTCCTGCCTTTCCTTAGTGTTGACACTCTAGCTTCCTCTGCGATCGGTCCGTTGAAGGACTGGGCCACTTCCTTTCTTTTGGGGGCCAACCTCAAAGATTAGTCATATTTTGACTGCACTTTTTGTTGCCATGTTTGCCAAAGAAATACTAACCTTTTTACCACGCAGAGGCATGTTAGAATGTGGTCGGCGAGAATGGCCCCCCATGCGTCGTTCTGCTTGTGCTAAAGGACCCCATTCGTTCTTCCATGACCCATTAAGACCACATCATTCAGCAAAGTCAAAATGACACCTTTTATAAATGCACCCGATTTGCCAAAAGTGGGCCGGTGGAGTCATAAAGTTGTGCAGGTCACACACAAAAACATTAGCGCAAACGCTGCCTTCCAACTTTGTGTTAGGTTAATCGGGATTCTGGCCGGGCTGTGCTGTCATGCGTGACAGGAACAAATAAAGAACATACACACATACACAAAAACACACACATACATAGAACAAATACCCTGCAGGCCTCCCCTGACTTATGTGTTACAGTGCGGAGCTTATTAACGAGCAGTCTTAACCTTCGTCATCCTTCTGCTCTCTATTTCAAGTCTCTCTCTCTCTCTCTCTCGCTCTCTCTCGTCCTAGGTAGACTGTGCTCTGCCTCATTAAGCCTGACCAGGTCCAATAGAGGCCTGCTTTAGAGAAAGTGACGGTGTTTTGAAATAGAAGCCCTGATAAGAGCTTCTGGCCGCTGCCTTCCATAAACACCAGATGATGAAATAGATAAGATGTCTTTGGTCTCTCATAGGAGTTAAATGTACTGAGACATTTATGAATCGCTTCACAGATAAATGATAATAATCATTTATTATTTATATTTATATTTTCATATTATTATTTATTTATAATAATGTTTCATTTATCCATATCCACAGTTATTATTTTACACATATCTGTACTTACAATCATGGTTATGGAGACACGCAGGCTTCAGGGAAAACAAACAATAATTCAAATGCACAGGATGGTGTGGATGGGTGTTATATTATGCTGCGATGTGTTTAAATTACATTGATTAACTGGTTGGTTGCTAAAATTAAAACATATATGTACATGCCATTTTTATTTAAGCAGCCAGCAAAAATGCCACACACCCACCTGCCACTATATTATTTAATTGGGTCTCTCTCTCTCTCTCTCTCTCTCTCTCTCTCTCTCTCTCTCTCTCTCTCATCGTTGTGGAGGTAATTAACAAGTCCCTGATGTTGTGTTTGTCAAAAGCCTTTTAGTGGATGCGCTGCTGGCACTGTGTTCCCTCTTGTTGCATTAACAGGTGGTGTTTATTTGGGAGCAGTCCATGTCTTTGAGGCCATGGGTTTTTATTTACTGTATTTCATCTATTTTGTGTTTCCAAAACGCCGCTCTTTAAAGGCTGTTGGCTGTTGAGGAGAGAGGGTAGAAACACACCTCCTTGCTCCTTCAGTCTCCCACCCTCTAATCAGTCTAATAACGGTGTAGCAGGGAAAATTACACAGGGCGTTTAATGTTCCTGGGCCAGCCACATTTTTAAAGTATCTTGTATATTATTTTATGATGCAGACTCCAATATAGAAGCAGGGAGTTTAGGGAGAGGTGTTGTAAACATCTCCAAAAGCAATAATTTAAATAGCAATCCAGTAATGAATCACATTGTTTATTGGGTGACCCTGCCGAAGCCGCTCAAGGATATCCTTCTGTCTAGCCAGACGGATCCATCTCTATCCAATTTATTTATCTATCTATCGTTCTCACCCTCTCCAGACATCCTCACTCACTAGGCTTCCAATAAGGCATGGACGGGGATTTGAGCGACACTTTCAAGCTTCTCTAACCATTCCTGCTTTCTGTGTTCAATTGACGGAGGGATGAAGACTAAACAACAAATAATAGACTAAATTAAAATAAGAAAGTATAATGACTTAGTAGCATCACACACAGGCAAAGTGATGCAAAGAAATCCTACACACAAAACATATCCCGTGTCTGTGTGATGTTGTCACACCACTTGAGGTTAATCAAATTTTATTACTTTCAAAACACTCAATCCCCGCCGAGCTCAGCCAGGTTGACAGCTCCTAATTACCCTGAACCGATCCCACCTTGAATAGCTCTCTCTTCCTTTAGCCCTTGTTGAATACCGGTGCATAATCAGCAAGTTGCTCTGCAGCCTGCAGCCTGCAGCCTGCAGCCTATTGTACAAAGGATAAGGGTCCACTAGAAATCTCCAACGGTATACACTACTTGGGGAGTCAGCCACGGCCAGCCTAGTTCAGAGTGTAATACAGTGGAACTTCAAGGAAATGTTTTTTGAGTGTAAGGGTGGAGGGAGATCACAGGCAGAGAGTCACTCAGGAGGTATTTGTTGAAACAGGTGATCCACTGATAGACAGCCGACAGTTAAAATGAAAAGTGGTGCTCTTTTTTTCCTCAAAATATCTCTCTCTTTCACTCTCGCTCGTGCATGCGCTTGAACCGATAAATAGTTGCTCCGCGGTCCTCTGTAATGCAAGCTGTCAGATTATGTATTTCCACATTGCCGGCTGTAGAGTCTTTCCATAGGGCAGTGAACAAGCCTTACAATTTGCTAACACAGCTCAGGATACTTTGCCAAAACATCCAATGGCAGCACAACTCACTCACTTGTCCCCTGTGCTGAGGTTCCCTCTGACTCAAAATAATGTCATCTGGTGTACAAAAGAATCCCACCCGGATGTTTACACGCATAAATGTGCTGTCAATATTGAATCTCTACAGTATAACAGAACATAAAATCAATGTTAATCTGCGCTACATTACCTTTAGCTCGTTTCTCCTCCACAGTATATTAAATAAAGGTGGACTGCTGTGTTCTATTAACTTCTCTTAGATGTGCAGTGCACAGTGGAGGGGTCCACCTTCCTTGTAAACAAGCTCTTTAAAACCTGATAATTGGCTTTGATGTTCCTTGTGAAGATGTGAATATGCCAAAACAGTGAGGCCGGGATTCACGAGACTCCTTTCAAGGCTGTTTACTTGAAATGGGCCTGAACTGCCTCTTTTCGCCATTTGACAAGATCTCTCTGCTATACGCTGACATGAATGGGTGATTTAATGGATAATGGTATGCAGCGCCATGAAACAGCATCAGCAGATGTCTATAACCCAGCGCACTATGTTTATTTGGTGTTTGCTGGACCTAGTAAACCCATTTTTATGGATCACAGACATATGGTTTGGGGATATCGCAATGGCCGACTAAGTTTTATCACAAAAGAGGTGCAAGGCCTTGTATGGACAAAACATAAAATGTATGCATACTAGCTATAATTTACTTCTGTTCATGTAAACTCTGGTGAGTACCTGAGCAGAGGTTTCCTGTAGGCCTTCTCTGGAGTAGGCAACGCAAGCCCGACTAAGAGAGCGCTAGCCATAACAGATGTCAGTGGGTACAGGTGTCCATCATGCTGTTAATGGTTCCTCTTCTCCTGTTTCTCTACTTCTCCTCCTCAGTCACAAGCAGGATACCCGCAAGAGTTAATGATATGCACCCATCCATTTAGACTCAATGATGTCTTTGGTTTGTCACTATTGCTGTTGTTGTCGTTTACACTTGAAAGTATCAGCATTGGCAGCCCGAAGCTAAAAAAAAGAAGACATCTAAGAAAATAGATAGTAATAGTGAATAATTGATGTCGTACAAAAGCTAGTACAAATTGGATGTCTGCACCGGCCCACAGCCAGCGGTCACTCTCCAGTTCATTGGTCCATTCTTCTGTTTCTGTACAACATGAATGCTCGGCTATGTCTGTTTATGTGTATCACCACCACACAAGCAGAATTGGCATATTATATGGCATAGTGTGGCCTGTTTACCTGATACCTGATCTTCAATTAACATAACTATTGACATGGGTGGTCAGTTGAAAAGATAGTGTGTGTGAGTGTTTGGGGAAGGGGGTTTTCATTTATTCCTAGCACTAAATTGTGCCTATCTTGGCGGACGCACACATTCATATTGTACGGGCGGCATGGTGTGTGTGGTAGTGTGTCGAGGCAGCGGCTGATGTTGATTCTCGGGGCCGAGAGGGGTTTAAGCTTCCCCGGCTACTTATAGTATAGCACCACAGTGTTTGCATTCAAGCTGAAATGGGGTTCACTGACATTTGAAATAACACAACTATCATCTGCGGAGCTCGTGTGATTATGATTGTATCCCTATGAATGCACAATTCCGGGTTCAGGTGACAATATACGTATTTCGATCGATCGTTAGATTATATAATGTGCATGAATACATATTTAGCCCTGTTATCTCGGAAGAAATTGTAACTCTCATTGTGTTCTGAGCCTGTGTTGCCTTATCTATGGCAGACTTATGAAGTTATTATTTCCAATACCTCCCCATTTTCTTTGTGTAAGCCGTGATTTACCTGCTGAGAATAAACGGTAATTGAAATCCTGAGTGGCAGTTCACTTCATAGGAGGCAAACACTTCTCGCCTTTTGTAATTGCTTTTGAGCTGATAGCCACGTGCTTAGAAGGGAATATCAGCCCCGAAACATTCATAGCATACACACACACACACACACACACACACACACACGCACACACACGCACACACACACACACACACACACGCACACGCACACGCACACGCACACGCACACGCACACACACCCCATGAGCTTATTTGGACGATTCTTCTATCTCTGCGACCGAGGAGCCCATCACTTATCTCTCTCTGTCCCTGTCTGTCTGTCTGTCTTTCTCTCTCTCTCTGTTGGAGAGAGAGAGAGTAATAGTATTGTTATGAATGATGCCGTCACTCTTTTTCAGGTGGTTACAGAATTTGAATGCTGTCTTTGGTATTTTAATAATAGTTGGATATTGTCCTAATTCTGCTATTATACTTTATTTGGTGTTTTTCTTTTGACACCAAGGATGAATCTGCTGAATTCTCCATGCAGAGTCTCAATTTGTAAAGTTTGATGCACAGATTTGACATCAACTTTGGACAAGATCGAGGTTCTGATGTAGTCCCTCATTGAATAGCAAAACAAGAATCTGCCAACAGTAAACATTATTATGGTAACCCTTCACTCATCTATCTTCATTTAATTGTATTTCTGTCAATGCTGTACTCACGACGTATACTTCAGTTCTATATGTTTCAGAGATGGGCCACACTGTTGAAATTGGCTTGTTCCCATCTTGCTCTAACTCTATCATTTCCCATCCTCGTATGATTCCACTTTTCACTCTTCTATTTCCTGGTCCCTCTTTTGTATTCTACTCAACTTCCTTGTGACTGTCCTCTCCGAATCGATATTTCTCTTAACTATCCTTTACCGTGACGGTAAGCCCTACCTTGTTATAGTTTCTCTTTAGTGGGTAGTGAAACCCTATATTTTCTAAAGAAAAGGAACATTTGTGTACCTGGACATTTGCTTCACCGAAGAGAGGATATCGTGTGCAATCGAGTGATATCATCCATTCCACTGTTGTTAAATTTCAGACAAAGCTTTGATCTTCAAACGTAGTAGACTGAATTCTAACCATTTCAAGGTTGCCCAAACTCTGCCGAACCTCCCCCAGTATGTGCCCTGTAACACAAAAGAGAATAAGACCCGGGACTGAACGTATGCTGCATGTCAACGTTAAGGAGGCATACAGCTCCACTTCCCTCCCCTCGCCTCCCTGGGCAGATCGGACCACAGCCTAACAAGGCTTGTAAAAACAGACCAACCCGGTGTCAGGAGGCTCCCTGCCACCGCCAGGGCTGATCAGCAGTGGTCAGTGGAAGTGTAGGAGGGGCAGAGGGAGTGCTGCAGATCCGCAGAGTACATCAGAGCCTGTACCGTGTGCCGGTGAGCAGGGCTGACCCCTCGTCTAGTCCACTAATTAGTCTCAGGGCTCTGAGCGGGGTAAGGTTTGTGTCAGTCCAGTACTTGCATTTTTTCGGAGGCTAAGCACCTGCTTTCATTGTTATTATAGTCATCATCGTTGAAACTAAAATATAACCAACATTTTCTGTCTACTGTTCCACCACGTTCAACAAGATTCATTCTAATGACGGCCCACCGGGAACGCACAAACATCAAACTGAATTTTAAATGTAAAGCAGCATCGTGCTGCTGTCTAGTAGTTTATTTAAATAATCATCCATTGATTGTTGGTGTAGGTTGAAAGTATTTTGTTTGAGGAAGAATGATATTGGATATTCAACAGATATTCATGCTCCATATTCATGGATTACAATGATCTGATGAGGGGAACTGAACACGCTATAACCCGTATGAGTCTCGCAAAGTGGTCATGGCACTAGCTCTCCTCTCTCCAGAGCCATTGTTTGATCAGTATTTCCACAAAATATGCTAATTACAAACGACCCTGCCCTTAACAGCAGTTAAATAAAATGCAATGACATCGGAATTCATCTCACGTTTCAAAATGTACAACAACAGTACAAAGCATGTAAAATAGCTCTGCTATTGGTGCAACGCAGGTAGACTGAATTCAATACATCTTAAGACTGACCATAGACATAAGTGAAATGGTGGAGAATATTGGGAAAATGAATTGTGCATCAACAAAAAAAGGTGCACTGCAAATTTGTATGCCTATTCTTTGAGTTTTGTTTGGTTTAGTTATGTAGGTATTCTATTCCAGTTTTGGGATATTTACTGCACCACGTATAATAACTAAAATAAAATGTAGTGACAAAATATACCAATGGTTATGATTTACACCAAACTTATTTTAACACTTCTTAAATATGAAAACACTATTACTTATGACTATAAGTCGACTGGATAGTCGACCTATAGTCGGTAATTCCTAGCCCGACAGGTAAGCAACACCGGCGCCTCCCAAGAGACTGTGCTGTCACATTTATTGTTCCCCCTCAACTCCTCCGACTTCCACAAGTCTGTGCCCCCTACAGAAGTTTTCTGATAACTCCTCCATTGTCAGCAGTGACAAATGACAAGTAAGTAGAAGCAACCCAGAGCTCAATGTGGAGAGCTTGGTATGTTGGTGTGATATCAATCACCTCCAGCTCAACTTCGGTAAGGAGCTAGTGGTGGACTACCAGTGGAACAAGGCCCATAAGTACCATCACACCCCCTGAGGGGAAGCTGGTGGAGCTTCTGGACACCTACTAGCTCTGGGGGAATACACATGAACAAAGCCCTCTAAAGCAGTGGTTCTCAAACCTTTTCTACCCTCTAAGATATTTTTTCAGCTGAGCATCCACTTCACCGACACAAATAAAATCGAAGAGAAAAAAATAATAAATGAACACAAATAATGTATGTGTGTTCTATTTGAAGAAGAAGAAGATGAACCATTGAATTTATAGAGCGCTTTTCTAGACACTCAAAGACGCTTCACAGTGAAGGGGGGACCTCACTAACCACGCGTTAGTGAGGAGTCAGTGTAAACATGAATATTAAAAGAGTGCAACCACTCACAATTTAGTGAACAACATGGCCTGTGCTTCATGCAACCGTAGGCAAATTTCTCCCCATAAAAGAGGCACAACGCCAGGGGAGGGTCAGAGCATGTAGAAGTGAATCTCATTGAAACATGTTCCTCCTGAAACTGACGACATGTTGGTGTTTCTGGATGCACTTTGTTTCTCCTTATTTTCAGATTAACATTTCAACCAGATGTCCATTTTCTTAATTTTCTATTGTCTAGCTTACAGAATTTAAACTTTCTACAATCAAAAATGATAGTTAGGTATTTTTTAATTGATTCATTTATTTAACATTTTCTGAGTACCCCCCCAAGTGCTCCAAAGCACCCCTAGGTGTATGCGTACCCCCATTTGAGAACCACTGCTCTAAAGGAATGGACAGAGCAAGCTCTTCTTCCTGAGGAGCCTCAGTTTCCTTCAGCGTGTGCAATAGGCAGATGACGATGTTTGCAGAAGCCGGTATCCTCTTCTTTGCCATCCTATTTTGTGGGGTTACATCAACACAGGGGATGCCAACAGGCTAAAAATGCTTGTGAGGAAAGCCAGAGACGTAGACGGAGCCGATACGGACAATCAGTAGGTGGTCTCGGGGGGGGAGCATCATTAGGAGCTGTACTCTATCCTCTTTCCCTCCCTCCCATCCCCTCCATCATGAGCTAGCGAAGATGAGAAGCACATTCAGCCCCAGACTCATCCCTCCTCAGTGCACCACAAAGCCCCTTGGCTAGTGCTTTGTGCCAGTAGACATCAGCCTTTACAATCGAGGCTTGAGCCCCACATGAAAACGTCAAGACTTGCACCGTCTGTTACTTACTATGGACCTTTTACTACTGCATCCTGCATGGACTCTGCAAACGTGCACATGGGATGGGACCGCATGTCTTTTCTCCTGCGATTTGGGGTGGAATTTACATATTAAGGTGGTTGCAACATGTAAAGTCAATTGAGGTGGACTTTACATATCAGGTTGGAACCTATGTATGCATCTACATACACTTGAGCACCTTTTACATTTTACATAGTTTACTGTAAATTACACATAACCTTTCAGGCACCGTTTGTGATCATGATTCACGTGATTCTACGTTCTGGGAGATTTCCCTCTTGCGCCCTTTCACACATGGAAACACATGGAGTATTGAGCAGGTAATTTGCCGGTGCAGATTTCACAGAATATCGATCCCTGTTCCCATTAGAACATGACCCCGTGTAGGAAATCCTCTGGAATTCTGCAGGGTTTGACTGCCTGCGTGAAAGAGGTCACACACACACACACACACACACACAAACACACACACACACACACACACACACACACCTGGGGAGGTAAGGGGGGAGGATATGCAGTCAGAGTCTAGGTGAACTCTGAAATTATTCCTCTCAGAGCTTTGATGTACAGTAAAAATGTGCATCATGTTATATATCTGAATTGTTTCATGGTGTTCTAACTGAAGCTGAAACAGGCAATTAACTTCACCTGCAACAAAGTAAACAGCACTTAGGAATAATATAAACCAAAAATAATGTTTACTAAAAAGCAGGAACTGATTGATTCCATGGTTCTAAAGACCTCCCTGCCTACCTATGAATTGGCCCCTACTGGCATCTTGACACCCCCTGCGGAGACTACCGTTCACCCCCTGTAGCATGGCTCCTTTGATCAGCCTCCCCAGGTGAGGGGCAGGCCTGGAGCCCTGCCTTCTGCTCCGCTGAGCACCTTCCTGCGGGGGGCTGATATGGGGGACCCCCTGCTGGTGTGAACCTTGGCGCGGTTGGCTCCTGGCTGGCAGACACACAGGGCTCCATGCCCCTGGCAGATATGTGCTTGGATAGTAAAAGTGGGCTGGTGGGGGGGGGGCTGGCAGGGTGGCTGTGGGTTAGTTTTTGTAGTTTTGTGCATCATTTGACAGAACGATTTCGGGATTTGGTGAAAAATATAACCCAATTGAGATGGATTTTGTTCATGTGGCTCTCATCTGAAACTTTGGCTGAGTATGTTTGTACACTTGGTTTGTTATTTTTGGCCGAGGCAACGTTGATCTGTGCACCTTAAAGCAGATCTTAAAGCAGTATTTTTCGGTTGGCCGGTGGCTATGAACACATGAGGAAGGTGATGGGAGAAATAGGTTGTATTGCTGAACCTTGTGCTTACCAGTGTTTGGTTTATTTGGGATTCTTTGTGTGTCCAAATTTGAATTAAGATTCTTTTAAATGTACTTTTATTATCAACGATATGAGTATGTCTAGAATAGTGTTTAAATTATCTATTTTAAATTCCTTTTAAAAATCGTTCTTCTTCTTTCTCTTATTCATTATAGGCACTAATGTGACACGAGATGTGATGGCCGATCATTAACACAGTCTATAGCCCCACCATTACATTACCACCGCATGATGAACGGATGGGAGCCCATTAAGCATATGACAGCTAGCTCACGCGAACTGTGTGAAAAAAGACGTAAGATGTGTGAGAAGGAAATTGGTTGAAGAATACGACACTGCGGCTGATGCCGCACTCTGTGGCCCCTGTGAATCATCACGAGTGAGTGTGGATGACTGGATAATTAAGGGGCCGTGGGATTAATTGCATTTGGATTGGATCAGAAGTGTGAGTGTGTTGATCTGTGGTAGACCGTGGTCGTGGATCTTACCATCTTCAGCACCTGAGTCTCCCTATATCGTCTGGCTATATTTGGCACGTCGTTGAATATGGCCTGAACTTTGGGAAGCATTAACAGATGAGGTATCCTCGAAATCTGCACCGTTTGGGTATCATTTAATACAACTGCCATGAAAACGGATTTAATCATATTCATAATTGAAACATTTAAACCACATTAAACTGATTAGTATGATCTTTATTATAGTTATATCCACTTAACGTTATTAGCGGGAACACCACTTCAAGGTGTTACTTTGTCCTGTCCTTTCGGTGAGTTTTAGACAGTTGGAATCAGGGGAGTCTCATATGATATGGAGATTTCATATGATATGGTTTGTTTTGGTTACATGATGTGAAAAAGATCTATATTGTTGTGCACATGCACAGTTATGAGTACCGGTGTTCTTCGGGATGAAGAGGTTAAGATATTATCCTGATTTTCATTAGAACTTTACTAGACAGTGCATCCATGCTTTGCCGCAAAGGTCATTACACTATTATGTGTTTTGTATGGACGCAAGCAGAAAGGATAGGCGATGGTTAAACCCCCAGCATGCGGCAAATCAATTTGGGGATTGTTGCCACAGTAACGCATGTCTTCGACAAAATCTTAAAGAAGGAGCTCCTGTAACTTTCTGTTGTGTCCCAGATCTAAAAGCACCGCATTACGGAGGAGATTTGAAACTGAAAAAACATTATGTTCACTGTCAGTACCCATATATATATATATATATATCTATACATATATACACAGTATATCCATTTCTTCCCCGTTCCTCTCTCTCTCACTCACTCCCTAACACACACATATATATTTTTAAATATAGGTCAGTAGGACAAATATTTGCATTTTTTATGATTTATGTTCGTTAGAACCCAGTAGCCGAATAGATATAGACTAAATAAATATTTTACATTGATTTTAAAAGCCAGACAGAGTTGACAGCTGTGTGTGTGTGAGAGATACATTATTATGACATCATCAAACGATCGTTTTGGTCAATGAGAGCCGGATACATTTGCTTCCTAAATGCTGATTGTTACCATTTATGCTCCATTGTGACCTTTCATGCATGCTCCAATGTCCATAATTAACCGATTTAGTGGCTGGAACAAACAACACAATCGGCCATTATTTCATGTGCTTCCAATGTTAAACCAATAACTGTGGTATCATAATGGCTTTGCTCTTAGGATTGTAAATAAGTTCTGAAACTTTAATTTAAAAAGGCAAATCGAAGACGTTACATCCCTGCAGGATTGTAATAAACTGAAACTCGACCGCTGACTTTATTGCATTTGAAGAGATGGGCAAAGTAAAAGGCTTTTTTTTCCCTTTTCCTTTGTTCTTTTTTTTTTTTAATGCATCACAATGCATTCTCGAAGCCTCAACATGTTGCCTTGTTGTTCTGAAGCCAAAAGGTGTCGGAGTCAACCATGAAAACCTTTACTCATCATTTCCACTAAATTGATCCTCTTAACAGAGTGGGCCAGCTCTGGCCGTGTGTTTTACAGAGCAGAACATTGGGGAAATAAGGTCCCATCCTCCCAATATTAAATGGGAATCGGAAGGTTCTTAAGTTATTCTTAAGTTTACGTGTGTGTGTGTGTGTGTGTGAGTGAGTGAGTGAGTGAGTGTGTGTGTGTGTGTGTGTGTGTGTGTGTGTGTGTGTGTGTGTGTGTGTGTGT
>JAOPUA010000152.1:16509823-16523171 GCA_027122455.1 Trisopterus luscus | reverse complement strand
CACACACACACACACACACACACACACACACACACACACACACACACACACACACACACACACATACACACACACCCTTCTCAGTGGGTCTCATAGAATGACCTAAATGCCTTGGACAGTGAAATGATGTGTGCAGAGTCACACTGAAGTGTGTGTCAACAACTCTTAGCAAGGCTCCTAGCTGAAATCGCTAGCTCCACCTTGTATTAAAAACAATCTTGTGTCTGCATGACACGAGAGGTGCTTTCATTGTGGTCCTCTCCTGGCGCGCCCATGGCTTAATACCGTTTTTTATCAGAGCAGAGGCTGAGACCCATTTCATCAGCTGCTGTCAAGGGCTATCAGTGTTTATCTGCTCCAGACCATTTGGAGGAATCACAGGCTGACTAGTATGGGCTGTTGAATGTTTGGCTATGAGCTTTCAACCGGCCACCGCTTGGCACCTGACTGTCATACATATTTGAGTGCCCTTGAGCCTGGAGATATGGTGAACTGGTTAAGTCTTTGTGACCGTAAGCATCACAAAAATAAATAGAATGCAACGTTTAGGGTTGGGGTTGATTACTTTAGTGAGTGTTTTTTATTGACGATCATCACTGGTCTTATAGAATACAGAACGGACTAAGAAAAGTATCAATTTGAATGTGCTTTTATGTTTCACCCTTTGCCAAATATCTGTCATGTTGCATTATGGGTAAAAAATAAATCATCCCTTGATTATTTTGTTTGGGTGATCGGTGTGTGTGGGTGTTAGCTGGCCCTTTCTACTGTTGCTTTTGGCTACTTGTTGGAGCGTGTGAATCCATGTAGCCTTTCAGTGTCTTCCGTCTTCATCTCCGTGCATTTGCGCCGTCTTCATGTCCGCAGGTAATCCCCCAGGCCAGTGTTGGAGAAGTTCACAAGGCCATCCGCACAACCTTCCAGCGAGTCAGCGACTTCTTCATCCCCCCCACCAACCTCATCATCACACACGTCAGGTACAAGACACACACGCATGCACGCACGCACGCACGCACGCACGCGCATACAGGCACACGCATACAAATAACACTTTCCTCACCATCATTATCGCAACTGTCACTCTGAGCTGAAAGAGTAAAGAGCAAATGAGCATTTTAATGAGAAGCCGATGAGAATTAATCACCCACCCTGAAAGTGGAGAGGCTATTAACCTTCTTCTTGAACTCTTGCCACCTCAGGTTCGCCTTCCTCTTCCTCAAAAACGAACCTGCGGTGCATAAGATTGACCTGGAGACCCTGCACCGAGTCAAGACCATCAGCCTGAAGAACTACAGCTGCATGCCAGTGAGCATGGCCTACACCCATCTGAGTGGCTTCTACTTCGTCCAATGCCAGAGCAGGAGTCACCTCCAAGCCCCGCCCCAGCTCCTCCTGGACAGCGTAACGGACACAGTGATAGGTTCGAACAGGAACATCACGGGCCAGCCCTACGTCTCCCCGGACGGCCGCTACATCGTGACCCCCGACCCCCGGAGCTCCAAGCTGGTGGTCCAGACTGTGTCCTTCACGGGGGAGCTGGCCGTGCGCCAGGAGCTGGACAGCCCCGCCGGCGTCTCGGATGTAGTCTTCCAGCCCTCCTTCACGGAGTCAAACCAGTACTCGGTGGTGGCCGCCTCGGGCTCCGGCGCGGATCTGCTCTTCTCCCATCTGTGGTCGGAGGGCCACAGCCAGGTCCTCAGGGGCCTGAAGGAGCCAATGCGCCCCCAGGCCTGGCCCTGGGGAGGTCCCAACAGGCCGCTGGTCGCCAGTGGACTGTTCGGACAGTACCTGGTGACGCCGTCCACCGAGTCCCTCTTTGTCCTGGACGGGAAACAGAGCTCGCCGCACTGCGAGGTGTCAGACATCAAGAGGGGGAACACAATCGTCTGGGTCGGGGAGGTATGAGGAGGAAGGAGTCGGAAGGAGTCGGAAGGAGTTAACGGACGGTGGGGAGAAGGGCACAGAGGCTGAAACGAGTGACGAGAGATAGAATTATATCAGGCCTAAATTCTAATTAGGATTTATTTGGACTCAAACCAGGAACTGAGCGACGGGGGGAATGTTTGGGTCCATTGTAAACAAAAGGTACACGTAAGAAAATAGAAATGAATATATACATATAAAAATACCTGTTGTGATATTTTTATTGGGAGAGTGTCAATGCCGTTCAGTGCAAGAGTGATCTATGTGCACTTAACTATAACAGAGTTGTACATTAATTGCACTTCCTTCCGTGTTATCACAGCAAATAGGTACCCGACGAAGGTTTATCAATGAACTATGCACAATGCTCACTTTTTTTAGAGTACAGCGTTTGTTTGTTTGTTTGTTTTTTCTGTTTTTTGATCGTCTCAATGATGTTTGTCCTTTTCACTCGTGGCACCTATAGTCACCTCCGGTCGTCTCTCCCTCTGTCGGCTTGTAGTGTATGCGTGTTCTCAGTCGGTTTAAATGTAACTGTATACGTCCATCCGTTCTCACTGCGCGTGACTTCTCGGTCATTGTATGCTAGTCTATGCTCCTTGTCAAAGCCTTCAGTCTCCCTTTTAACCAGTGCGGGTTGGCTTTTTCTTAGCACATTTGTGGTTTTGCATCTTATTTCAGTATCGCTCCAATGCATCGATTTCGTTAAAGCATTAGTCACCGACTATGAATTATTTGAGATTAAGGATCACCAGATTAACGAGATACGCTGCGGACTGGATGGAGATTGTGATGGCTTTCCCATCATGCTTTATATTTCTAGATATATTTTAAAGACGCATCTACTTTAACAATGGGAAATTATCGTTTGTGTCCTGTGAAAGATAAAATTGAAGAAAATCAAATCAAATTCAATCATAATGCTGAAATTTGCTTAGAAATTGCTTAAAGAAAGACACATCGTCTTATTTAACAAAATAAAAAAATATAAACACAGAATTCCTAGCCAATGGTATGAATGCACATTTTTAAAAGGTTGTCAGTGGACAATATAAGCACAGTTGAATTTAACTGCGGCCATCATTTATTATTATTAGTTGATAAGATAATAATAAATTGTCTCTGACAGATAAGAACCCATTCCCCCCTCGGCACAATCAACCCAAGTTTTTTGTCTCACCAAATTAATTCAGTCTGGCAAGAGAATCGAATGCTTTCAAAAAGTAATGGCTGCTGTGGAAAGGTGCCATAGTTCAGGTTTAAATAGCTTCTCTCATTCACCCAATGCAAATGAGAGGGCAGAAGTTCCTGGTTTTAACACAAACGATAATAGGGAAAGGTAATGACGTACAAATGCTCATGTCCTCTCATATAATTTAATCTGGTTTGGAAGAACAAATAGCTGAAAGAGAAATACATCAAATAATGGAACCTGCTACTTTTTAGTAACATTGTAAAGCTCTGTGGCGCATGTCTAAATTCACGTATAGTAAAAAATGAAAAAGATTATTAAAGATATATGAAGCCTGGCTAGATGGACTAAGATATGGCGGGGAAATAATTTGATTTCCTTGCAATACTAAATAGTAACCCCAGTGGGGAGTGATTGTGTGCGTGGCTCGTGTTTCTCATGCGTTGGCTCCCAGTAACTGTAACATGGCCCCGGAGGTCAGAGAGCCTTGTCTCCATATAAGTAGTTGTGCCTGTGGCCCCTCATGTGTAGGGTAGAACGTAATCTGTGTAAGAGAAGAAAAAACATGTGTTAGTACACACCAGGGTGGGAAAAGAAAAATGTCCCTTGTTCCTGTACGTGGTTTTACGTTATTTGCTGCTGATAAGCCTGAAAACCATTTTGGACACTAAAACCCTATTGGATGATTTTTTATTTTTCAGTAGTCAAAGACTTGAATGGGTTTGATAATGTTTGGCCCACTGTTGCACTGAGAGAATTGATCACCAGTCACAAGCATTTCACATGAAAGTAAAACAGAGCAAATTTGCTCTGTTTGCTCAATAAAGTTAAGCATAACTTCATTGACACACACATTTTTCCCCATTCTATCCATGTTTTTTTCTTGCTGAACTGCTATTTCTGCCCCACTGTTCCCAGATCAGCCCAAGAGGTGCATGAAACAAAGAGAAAACAAGAGCTTTGACACAATGACTAGGATGCTCATCCCCTTTCTTTTGTATCGCACTATGTCGCTCGCACACATTTGCTTGTGGAAACCCCCCCCAGAAAAAAACAAAAAAACAACACACATTTCACGTCTTCTTCTCAGTGACCCCAAACTCTTCTGTTAAGGACCATTGCTTCGGTATACGGTTGATTAGAGCCAAGGCTAGCAAGGAACAAAGAAAACGGCCGCTAATATTACTAGCGAGTTGGCCAGCTCACGTCTTGTTCCGTTTGTTTGAATCCACCCTTTGATGTCACATTACTATGTCCATAACCTCTCCTGTGGCCCCCAGTATGGGGCCCCTGGAGCCAAACCGCTCGGTGTGATAGACACTGATAGGTCCCACTGTTGTAGATAACATTGTTCTTGTTTAGAACACCTTCTGACATGATAAACCTATTGTACAGTTTTCTTTATGCATTTTTTTTGTGTGTTCTGGTTTATGAAGGAATTGTTTTGTAAAAAATTATTATGAAAAAAAATCTAATAAAATATATTGTAAAAATCACTTTTGCTGTGTCCTGCTTGTTGATTTTCTGAATATTAGGGGTAACATTTAAGTGATTTGAAGAAAGATGTTTTCCTTCCTTTACCTCAGTTCATTAATAATAAATTATTTGGTACACATACATACCAATAATATAATCGAATCAATGTATAATATAATCAATGGTTTCCTTTAGATCCAATGAATCCAAATTCCATCCAATCTTTGTGGGAAGGCCACTGGAACTGGGCCCCATGCCACACTACTCTGAGCTCTACATGACCAGCCTTCGCAATAAGTACATCTTTTGAGCCAAGTCATCACTATCCACCAACCCCACCCTTTCAAATGCCCCCACCCCCCTCCCCCCTTGAGTGGCTGTCACATGGCCTCTACCCCTGTGGACGGGCCCTGCCATCGACCGACCTGTCACTCCTGTATAAGGTAATGTTATCTATTGTCCTTCGGTGTTCAACACACACTGCCGATCTATTCCCATTATTCACAACAATGCCTTGACAAGAGACGCTGTCAATAATCTTCTTCCATCATTGTCTGAGGATACACAAAGAGACAAGCAACAGTTTCCAGAGGCCAGACAGCAGCGATAAAGGGGAGTCCAATTACACACACACACAATTACCGTCACTTTGACACCTCATTTTTTGCTGATTCGGAGCATGTGGGGTGAGACAGAGAGAGAGAGCGAGTGAGCTTTGCATTTATGGTGGCTTATCTTGTACCCGAAGAACACAGAAGGACACAAGGAAAGGTGTTTTCTCCGTATATAAAACAGATATCTGCATGTGATTAAGAATTAGTAGTCAATGGGATAAATTTGATTAAGTTCAGTTTTGGCATCGGAAGAGTTGTAGTCTGGTTTCAGTCAGGTTTTCAGTTCAGAGTAGTATTGTGGCGATCAAATGCCACAGAGCTGTAGTGCCCTCCTGGGCCGTACATTATGTATGGAATTTATAAACAATTGATGGGGGATTGCACCTCGGTGACGGTGCGGTCAGCAGGGAATCGACACCGCCGCCAGGGTGGTCATGGTGGTGGGATTAAGTCCTGGCAGTTTTACTATTGAGTGTGTTGAAATATAGGCAGCTCTGATAGTCATGCGGTGTAAGGGACAAGAGGGTTGTACGACACTTTAAACCTGGGCTCCAGTCTGGTTCTTCTTCTGCCATCGCCACATTGGCATCAGAAGTGGGTGTTTCTGGCGAAAATGGGCAGGTTGAAAACCTCCAATGCTGCTGAAAACTGAGCCGTTTGAGGATGCAGGTCACTCTGATGAACCCTGCAGTTCCTGTGGCTGAACCCCGCCAAATGTTCTCTGCTGGCGAAGGGAAACATTGTTCCTGGGTGTTACTATTAGGTATAGAGCTTAGTATGCTTATGGTTACGGTCAGTACTGACATCACACAGAGGTGTTGAGGTGCTCATTAGCGCTAAGTGTCAACAGCTGGGTCTGCAGGTAAGTCTCAGGAAGTGAGACTCTGGGTGGAGAGTCTCTGCAGGTGGCTCTCTGCAGGTGAGACTGAGTTTATGGGATTAACACAGGCGACACATGGATTCTGTCAAGACATCTATGAGGGCACTTTAAATTGTAAATACACAGGGAAACTGAATCGGAATCAGCTTTAATGGTAGTGTGTAAGTATGTTCACATACATGGAATTTGACTTGGTAGGTGTTCACTCTCTCAGACAGGTAGACATAGTAGACACTAAACAAACATATGTAAATATAAATGTAAAATATAAATATACATATATATATATATACATATATATAATATAAAAATACAGTCACATGGCTGCATACTATAAATTGGGTGAAATAGACAATACAAGTGGCAAATACAAACAGGCACATAGGTTATGATCTTATATACAATTATACATATCTTTGGACAGAATGTACAGAATATGAATATAATATAATATAAAAAGAAATGTACAGGATGAATGAAAGAACATCATTTGTGCGGGAGAGGAACGACAGGGATTCAATGCGCAGACTGGTCACCTACGGTGGCAGTGGACATGAGGTGAGTACCTCGCACCTAACCCCCCCCCCCCCAGCCCCTAGATTGGAAAGACTGCACTCACCCTGGGGAAGCTTGGGAACACACCTCAAGTTCAACGCACCATGCAGGGACAGACATTAGGTTACGGGCTGTCCACCCAGATAAATAATGAGTGTGGAAGGTCAGCGCGTAACCACTGGGTGACCTGGTGAACGCGCAGGGCCTGGCACGGTGCCACCGCCGGGTCACGGTGGTGGGTTAAGTCCTGGCCAGTTTTACTGTGAAGTAAACTGTGTGTTGAAACAAGCTCTCGCAGTCGCGCGGTGGGCCATAAACAGCCCTTTGGCACGAGGGTGGTGTGACACTTAGAACCTGGGCTCCCGTCTGGTTCTTCTTCCGCCGTTGCCACAGTATCGAACAGTAATGTCAGATAAACAGTGCTCGTGATGATCTCTGCTTTCGTCTGACAATGGTTCATCTTTTTGTTGGCTTGATTTTAGTGATTAATATAAATGTCTTCTGGACCTGAAACACCAACAAAAAACATTGGAAAAAAAAATGACCGGCACATTGAAAAGGAAGTCTTTTCATGCCCAGATATTTTAATGTTTTTTATGTCCGTTTGTATTATTGCTATTGATGTACCCGGAGCTGAACCATCGAACAATAGCCGATGCGCTTTCAGAAAAACAAAATCCTTGGATGGGTTGACTTGTGGAGACGCATGTGTTACTCTTACTACTTAAAAAAACGTTCTCGTTCAGAGTTATGGAGAAGAAAAGTTAGTTAGCTAGTGTAGGTTCAATAAATTGTATGGACTCAAAGTGTAGAGGATTCTTTTTAGAGATTAATTGCTTGAATAATATAAATGTGAAACCCCTAACCATCTGCCCAGCAGTCCCATATGACAGAAACAAGATGCTCACGATGGCTTCATTATAACAGTTATCTTCCCACTAGGGCACCAGTTATAAAACATAGCTGGGAAAAAGCACACTGATGCACTGTGGAATAAATGTGTAGATAATTTTCCCTAAAAAAATTAATCCAATTGGAGGGGATGTAAGAAGAATTGGATTGTGGGTCATTTGAACGAAGAGTGGTTGTCTGTTTTCGGTATTACATTGGATACCGATAGGACAGAGAGAGAGAGAGAAGACTGCCTCATATCTTTGAGTGGAATGAAAAATGAGGCAACGATCCACCTCATGACATTTTAGAAACACGCACGCAGATATAATTTCCATTATGTAAGTGCACTTGAGACGGTGATACAGGTCTTGAGTATTAATCATCTGCAACATGCTTAAGTTATATCACATGATGCTCTGAGGGTACAATCAAACATCCACTTCCACTTTATCTGTATCCTACCATGAATACATAATTCAGAGTAGTAAGTAAAGTAAGTAAATACTGTATGTTGCTTAGGTAACACTTTCAATACGTGAATGCAAACATATAACTACTACTAAAATGTTATTAAGGGAATCATAATGAATTTGCCATAAGTGAGTAACTGAACTGGAAATTAAACCCTGTTTTGAGTTGGTGTTGATTGTGACTCAGGCGATAATATATGGCATCTTCTGTTGCGATAGATTTGGGAGGACGGTACGCATACAAGTCTTTTAGGAATATGCATTCATTCTTAACTTGAGGGATAGGCTTGTCAAGTTCACTCCGGTGGGTGTGGCATCTCATTAGAGATATACGGCATTTGTCTTCCCTGAGCCCCAGACGTGGATGAAAAGGTTTTCCTTACCAGTGCCTTGTCAGTAATACATTGTCAAAATACAACGTGCCAAAAAGAAACAATGATGTATACTTACACGTCAGTTTCTCTCTGTGGTATGGATCTGTCGCTGGAACAAACTAGCAGTGCACACAGGCCGTTAACAACGTGCCACTCATATACCGGACGTGAGGGGTGTCATATGAAGAAGAATGTATTGCATGATATACTCATAACTCAGGTACACAGGAAAGACAGAAATTCTTTAAAATAACCCTATTTTGGTTGAAATTGATGTTAAATGCGTAACAGAAAGTAAAGATGCATTGGGCCTTCAATTGGAGTTGAATTTATTTTTGGCAAAAAAATTGCACCTTTGAATATAGGCAGAGTTAAAACCCTTTTCTCTTTCATATGAGAGCTGAGTGTTGTTTATGAGCCAGTGGCCTGGAGTTTTACACTTCTCCCTTCAGGGAGGTAGACAAGCTGTCAAATCTGAAGAAAAACTGCCTTTTGCCTGTCTTCATGTTAACAACAGGGATTTTCTGCTCCTTGCCAACTGTTCTGTTTGTCAAGAAATAGTATAATAGTTTTAAAGTAGTGTACTTGATTAAAAATAAAATATTGAGCACATATTCTTTGCAGTGTTTGTGAATGCAAAGAATGTATACAACAAAGGCTCTACCATTGAGGAACTATATAATGTATGTCTACAATTTAAAAAGCTATGGGGTTAGGCGTATTGTGCAATGATTCCTATGGTAGACCGATGGCCTTAGGATCTGAACCTTTGGACTGTTATTCCAACACTTTAGCCACCACCTTTACCACCTTACCCTGCCCTCCCTGTGTATATCCTACAGGAGGAACAAAGGGTTTCTTTATACATGTTTCATAGTGCAGTTAGTACCACTCATTTTGATATATGTGGGAATGAATGGGGGTTGTCTAGAGCTAAATGCTATATAATGAGAATCTCAGTCTAGTTCTGCTGTACTTGAGATATTAGTGTAGCATAACATTTCCAGACCAATTCACAAATGTGCAATAGTCTGGAACCTCTCATTTTATCTTAGATTTCCAAGAGGCGTAAACAAAATGCCTTCGGACGTAATTGGATGAACCTACAACCAATAAGAGCAACAGAACGTGTGTCACATCAGCGACAGCCACCTTGGTTGTTTCCCAAAGTGCCTATCATCATATTAAACTGCCCTATGTTATATACACCATTGTGATTGGCCCGACCCAGGCCAGGTCTGCTGGATATCTGTTTGAACAGGAGGAGGTAGAAGGATAGCATATAAAACGCGGGCTTGCAGATTCTTCTGGTTCTCAGGCTACTATTTGTAGCTATAACGCAATCGGGTTATTAGGAATACATAATATTTGCCAATACACAATTGATGGATGAGACATTACCTCCTTTTTAGAGCAGTTGCAATAGCACTGAGGCTACGGGACATGGGATGCAGCTGCCCGCAATGCTTATCTTAAAGTTGTCAAAGATTTCATCACTCAGAACGGGGACATTATACCACCAGGTGTGAGTGTGATTAGCCGTTACAAGCCGTTTTCTGCCTCTTCTGACATCACAAGATGGTGTGTCCATCTAGATGTATGATGGATAGATGCTACACGCCACCTAGGTGGCTGCCACTCCTCATAGGAGACGTCTTTTGGGCTCCTCCAGACAAAGGACACAGGCTGGTGGTGTGGATAGAAGAAGTTTATTGTAAAGGTTTGTTGAAAATGATAGATGGCCTGGTGTTCCTGTCGCGGATAAACACTTTAACACAATAAGAGAGGTGGAGAAGGCCAAAGGTTGAAATGATAAAGACTTTATATCACTTGCAAGAAGTAACAACAAAACCTGAGTTGGTTTGCAAAGAACTGCAAAGAACAAAGAACTGTTCTGGAATCAGGCTTCAGGCTATCATCCCAAAATGTGTGAAACCCTCCTACATGCACTGACCAATCACAACACTCTATGCATAGGGGTTAGAAATTAGGCACCTCCCCAGTTCCCCATTAACTGAATATGCACTTATCCTTCTCCGGATTCTCACTAGATTACAACGTAAAGATTTGACATCTTAAACATTAGTTATATCAAATGTAGAGCAGTGATATACTCTTGATTAAAATCCACTCATCACCTTGTTCATCACTGATATAAAACAGACTACACCACATCACTGGCCTGTGGTAGTTTACATGTGTGACAAACACTATCGTGAGTAAAGCAGCGTTGTAAAAATCAAAGGAAACCAAACCCCATACTACATGTATGGGTTAACATAAATATGTGACATGCATGAGCACAATGACAATCAGACAATAAACATGCATTTAAACAATTGACAACAAAACCACAGTGATTATGGAATACATTCATTAGGCAGGCCGTGTTTGACTCAAGTATCTAGTTAACTGTAACATATAAGTCAGTATAAGTAAAGGGAGAGAGAGAATGCAGGGGGCTCCTTTCTTCCTTTTGGAGGTCATGAAGCCCTCCCTGTCTCCTCCTCTCAGGATGACATGGGCCAGATATAAAAAGGTTTACAGGTTTGATGCAGCCAACTCAATTTAGCTAACCAAGGTTAATTCCTTTGGGCAAGATAATGGCCTTAGCCTTAATAGTAAATACACTGATACGGTAAGCAATGTTTAACTTTAATTGTGATATTAATTAGTTGGCCTTAACATGTGGAACGAATGAAACAGACTCCCTGATAAAGCCCACCCCGTCAGGATGAGGTGAGCCAGGTATCCACAAGTTTCCACCGCCATGTGATGCTTTGCGCGAATTGTGGGCTTCACTACCGGTCACTACGAGATCGATGTGAACAATCGCCGTCTGTCATTCATTCATTACAATCTGGGAATTCAACCAGTTATTTAGTTTTGTCCGGTTGTAAGTACATCCTCAAACGGCATACGTTGTTCCCAAGCTTTTTAAAGCCATCATTTTATTCAGCGACAGAGTGACTATATACAGTGATGTGATTAGCCTGCCAGCTGATTAGCTAAAAACACAGATGAGGCGTCAGGCGCAGTGGGCGGCCGGAAGTGTGGTCCACAAACGTTTTCCCAGTAACCACCCCAGGAAACTTGTGGACAGAGGGGTTTATAGCTTTAGGGCTCAACTTGAAGTCTGCTAAATAGACTAGGTCCATCTCAGAGGGCTGTGAGGTGGTGCAATGAGTGTCACGTGGATGTCCCTCGGAATGACGTCCTTTGTTGACTGTCCTTTTTTTCACACTGATTTCATTCATGCAGGAAAGCTAATGCTTATACTTCCTTTGAACCTCAAATGAAATTTCTGAATCCCATATTGAATGTTTAATCTAGGAAAACTCTCCCTGAGTGTGTGTGAAGATGGCTGGTTTAACCTGTTGCACATTGAGTAATCAATGTGCAACGGGTGTGCAGCCTCCCCAGCCTCAGAGTCCAATCAGACTGACTCGGGCCAGGTGAAGTTGCTTAAATCAGCCATCACCCACACACACACTCCCACGGTAAGCTCTTGGTCCTATCACAGTACTACAAAATTGATCATGGTGCCGTTTTAATGAATGAAGTCCTACTCAACTGCCTCCAGCCTTCTCGTAATTGGAGACTTTAAACCCGCCTAGCTGATGAAATATTTTTAAATCGCGTCCCTTCTCCAACAGTTTCTTCTTGATACAAATGCATTCAATCTCCCATTCAACCCTTTTCAGAACTTTGAAACCTATATTCTTGGGCAAATAATTGAATACTCCGAAAGGACAAAGAAAGCAGGAGAATCACAAAAATTTGCGACTACATACAGAATATAACATATTTTCCACAGACAAAGCAACATACTTGCCTTACATAGTATTGCTCGATATGTTCACGATTTTGGTGATAAGGCCAGCAAGCCACTACCTCACTCAGCAAGCTCCTCAAGCCTAATCCTCTCGTCGTACTACCAAGATCAGTAGTGCAACAAGTGAAATGGGGACGGACACATGGAAGTCAACAACCCCTTCAAGCAGTTGTATAGACCACTACTGCAACTTGTATAGATCTGAATGTGATGATCATTTCTCACCAATAAACCTATTCCATCTTTTCCTTCCTTATGACAAGCTCAAGTAATCAGACCAAACAGGCTTCATCTTAAATGAGGCACTCCAGCCTAAACCTCAGAAGGCTTTTCAACATTGTATGTTCCCATTCTTCCTTCTCTCTGAACGGTTGCATCGCTGGATGCTGAAAGAGCGTCTGACAGAGAAGAATGGAAATATTTGTTTTCAGCCTTAAAAAAAGTTACAATTTCATCACCTACCAACTTGTTTGAAGTTGATCTCATAACATTTTACCACAGCTCACGTGAACAGGTATCATTAGAACGTCCTAAATACAGCACAGTCTTACACGACATGTGAGGGGTTAGAAATCCCACTAGACAAGGAGGTCTAAAATAAAATAGCAGTGGTTTGAGGCAGCAGAGGCTCCTTCCCATTTATCTTTATTTAATAAAAATATATATATATCTTACAAAATGTTAAATACATTTTTCTCTATTTTTCTCATTCTACTCATTGTATTCATTTAAATTAATGTATTTGCTTTCTTTATTGCCTTATTTTTCAATTTATCTTTATAATTATCCTTAAACCTCAGTGAAAATTAAATCCATGTGAAGATCTGGACCTAAGGGGACAATCAGTTGTCAGACTATATTGTCATGAGCGCTTTCACCTCCTGATTGCACCACGTCTGACCGTGAATCATTTTAAGAGAGGAAAAGTGTGTGTAACTGAATAGCTGAACACAATAATTTCCCGTTTGCGGCATAAATGTTCATTCAACCCACGATCGATTTGTTATTCAGTTCACTAATGTTGGGCCAGATCACGTTCACGCCCAAAGCCACCAGAACTAGTCTGGTTTTCACCATACTAAACTCAATCTTTTAAGATTGAACATTAGTCTGGGGAAGCTGCGCTTTGTTTCTA
>JAOPUA010000152.1:16343434-16354118 GCA_027122455.1 Trisopterus luscus | reverse complement strand
CCTGATCTGCCTTGACAGGTAGATGCGTTCCTTCTCACACTTACTTATTCCCACACACACACACACACACACACACAAATTCAACATTTGTTGAATTAGTTATTATATTGTCTAATATTTGAGGAAGCAGTAAATGATTGAGAAGGATAAGTAAGAGTTGAGGATTATGCTACTGATGGTCTGACTAAATGACAAATAAGACAAAGCACTGTGGAGTGGGGTTGAAAGCTGGTTTAAGTATAGGCTCACCTGGCCTGAGTCAGACCAGTTAGAATCTGGGGCTGGGTCAGCCTGCACACCTGTTGTGCATTGGACAATCAATGTCCACAGGTTAAACCAGCTATCAGCCCACACACTCAAGAGATCTCGACATGGAAGCACCAAGGAAGCTAGGAAGCTTTTCCAGGATCGGCATGAATGCCATTATCTCAGTTCTTATTAAAAATATAAAAATAAAAAAAAACTCATCCCACATCGAAAAGAGAACTCTTGTGCTTCACATTACGATAGAGTATTGTTTCCTTTTGAATGAAAGTGCTGGGTGTATACGTGTAGCTCAAAAGGTGTGCACAAAATACACAAATCGATGTCAAAGATATGGTGTTGTGGAATGACATCACCGACAGATGATGAGGACTGGTGAGGGCTGAAGAGGTTGGCTAGAAATGGCTCTGCATCACTTACTCAACACTTGGGTTTCTTCACATTCTCGTAACACAGCCATACTGGGAATACTACGCATTGGAAAGTAGGCTGGATCCAACTTGAACGTGGTCAAGAAGGCCACCCAGAACGGTAAATTCAAGACCAGGCAAACCAAACGCTCTTTCCAAGTTTTAACATCTCATACAGAGAGAGACCAAAACATCACTTGCCAACATCAGAAGAAGATGCCAGTAAAAATATATCACAGTTTGAACAAATGCCACAGCGGTCGGCAACACAAGGAGCGGTGTGGTCTGTAGTAAGCAGTGGAAATGTTCTTGCTTGCCTTGTTAGCAGAAGCCAGAGATAGAACATAGATAGCTCAGTGTGTGTGGGTGGTTGGGGCATAAAACCCTGTTCACTTCACCACTAATGTCAAGTGGAACCTCACAAAATGCATACAGATCCCAAATCCCATGGACTATACGTGTCTTGGGTCACGATGCCTTGTAACATTTTAAGTCACTTGGGGCGTCAGTAGCTCAGGAGGTAGAGCGGGTTGACTGGCAACCGGAAGGTTGCTAGTATGATCCCTGGCTCCTCCCAGCTGAGACTCAGTGTTGAGTGTCTCCCTAACTGCTGACGAGCCAGCTGTTGCCTTACATGTTTGACACTGCCATCGGTGTGTGAATGTGTATGTGTGAACGCTAGGCAATGATTGTAAAGCCCTTTGAGTGGGCACTTGTTGGAAAGTGCTCAATGAATGCTGTCCATTTACCATTTATCAAAAAAGACTGGTCTTTTGTAAACGAACAGCAAACAGACAACTTATGATGCATAATATGAAGAAGAGCAAACTTTAAACATTGAAGTGTCAGTGAACCTACGGTTTCAGCTGAAACACTTTCAGTACCGTTGTTGTGTATGAGCGTTTAATGAGCGATAAAACCCGGTGGGGCTGTATGTGTGAACACAATTTTATCTGTCCAGGGCCCCCTTGTGTGAAGTCCAAACACGTCGGATGCAGCTAGGACGGGCCACTCCGGATCATCTCTGCACCTGATGCTCCAGAGTCAATCCGGAGTTAGTTTGTGAATGGCCTGTAAGTGTGTGAGAGGCCTAACCCTCACTCAGACAACAAAATAAGCCACTGCTCAGAAGGAGCGTCCCCATTAACACACACCATTGCACTATACAACAGGTGTCCGGGAAGCCTAACCACAGCACGTAAGTCACAAAGAAGGCAGTCAGCAGGAAACGAATAATCGTTTAGAGGGCATATGTCCTTTAACATCAAGCACATAACCAATAAATGTCACTTAAGTGAGAGAAAACCCATTTGGAATCGGCTAAAACGCAAATATTTGGCATTTTCCAACAAGAATCAAGTAGATGCTCCATATCCTTTGTATTTAGAGGATTCAATTATAATGGGCGTTTCACACACTCATACATCCGAGTGTAAAATAGCGTAGTGAATGGCAGTTCAGGGATGAGGGGGATTATGTTGAGGGGGTGGGTCATGGTGCGCATCGGAGCTACTTTAATACTGTTTTGGGGGCGTTAGTCTCAGAGGTCGTTTCCTTTTTCGAATCAGTTTTTTCAGAGAAGGTTGGTATCCAAAACAGACAGTTGCGTTGCAACTGCACTCGTCATGTTATCAAAACCATTCTACAGTCATATACCGCCGTGCAATTAAACAATGACTTAAGTCTTATAGAGACACAATTTGAGGCATTTATTTAGAATGACTGCCATTTTCCGACTGCTCACTCTGTAGTAAAAATGGCTTAATTTCGTACTTTTCAAAAGGCAGCAGCATTCCTTTTTCAAGGCGTTGATAAAAATTCCATACCACCCAAGCCCAACTCTTGTCATAATGTTTTGTCATTCACTTAGACAAAAGGAAAACTACATGTTAGCCTCTTTTGGTGGGTGGGGTAATGTTCATCACATTCTCAGCATTCCAGATGGGAGATTGGTGAGCTCCTGTCCAACATGTAAGAGCAGAAGTTACCTGATTGTAGCTGTCCCCATTCACCATATACTTAGGTAGAATGGAAGTGACTGAACTTAATCACTTCATATTATAAAGATAAAAATTGTAGTTCTGTGAAACACAGGAAAGTGCCTTATTGAACTCATAGTATTACTATTCTAATTAGTTAATGTCATTTAATCATGTTATTGTCCAGCATTTATATAAAGTACCTTCATGTCAAGCGAATCATGGATTAGAGACAAGGCTAAATCAGAGTTACTGACTGCGTGGGATACTTCACTTAGTTATTTTCTAAATGACTGCTAAGGAACAAACCAAGGCTGAAAGTAAAACCAACAATTGAATGAAAACACAGAATGAGAATGTTATAAGACTCCCAGTTCCAGCTTGTCTTCATTCTTCTCAGGATCGCAGGGCATGCACAAAACGCAAAGCATTGCCAGAACAAGTACTGTCAGGTGTCAAACATCTCCACCACTAGACACTAGTCTGGTCTTCCTAGGTTAGGTAACTAATTGGGCCTACATGAATCTATGTCATGCGCTGTGTGTGTAAAGAGAAAGCAAGAGCATGTTGAGCCAGTAGTCTGAGTCAGGTATCTGCATGTCAAATAGCTATATGGAAATTCATACAAAAGAAGCAGCTGACTAACACTGAAATGATCCCATAGCTGCAGAGATATGGCTTAGAATGGAGGGAGAGAGGTGTTGTCTCTGGCGGCTTTACATTAGCTCTGGTCAATGGTTTCAGTCGGTTGAGCTGGTATCTTTCAAACCTCCGGATTCCAGAGCAATTCAGATTTTATCATCTGAATTATGTGCCACAGTATTTACATAAGAAAAAAATCACATGCAGTTCAAAATGGACAGGGACACAAAAACACATTCTGCACTCTACAAAGACCTCAGTCTTCTGACACAACTGTGTGAGTCGGCAGTTCTCCACTCGACTGAAATAGACTACACCAGCGACCTTGTCCAGTCATTGGAGTTCATGTTATGTTCAGAGAACCACAATAACAGTTGCAGCGCAAATATGTCAAAATTAAATTTCTGTTGTTGTGTTCCCCTGTGTATCAGGATGAGAGATATCCATCTCATATATATAAACCTCAAAACGAATGTCTCCAAAACATGACTGTAATAACAACTGCACTCCCACGTATCATAATCCCCCTCCCGAACACTGCTATTTGTTACACTTTTTTACACTTTGATAACGGAAAAGTACAACATGACAACAACAAAAAATCCCAAACGGGACGCAGCCTTGTGGATATAAATGGATTATAATGTTGCAAAAATAAACAATTCTTATTGTCATGTGATTATATCTTAATCATTTAAATTATTGTTTTAAATTTAAATGATTGCCATTATTGTATCATCCACCTCGAGAGATGATGAACATGCAGTATGACCACACAAAAGACAAGTTATAGATTATTCCATGAAAATCACCAATCATGACATTTCATGCTCAAATGATGGGCCAAAATTCAGCCATAACGCAATCCGGCAAGCTGTCTCCATGGTGAGCGGTAGGCAATTCCCTTTACATGGGACTTCAAGCTGCTTCCACAGGAGCAATATACAATTCTTTATAAATGTACAACAATGTCAGCGGCAGTGCACCACCCTAACCCTAACCCACCTCCCAAGGTGGGTGCTGGGTGGATACTTTAACTGGGCTACTCCAGAAAAGGATGCAGGGTGGTGGTGTTGGAAGACCGGTTTATTTTAAAAGTGTACAAAGACAATAATACATGATCTGTTGCTCCATGTAGCCATGATGAGTGTGTGTGGTGATTGCTGGTTTTACCTGGGCACATTGATTTCTTGATTTCTCAATGCACAAAAGGTACAGTGCAGCCTCACCAGGTCCCAAGAGTCCAATCAGTCAGACTTGGGCCATGCAAGGCTGCTTAAAACAGCCATCATCCACACACGGCCCAAAAATAGTAAAAATAAATAGTATAAAATCCAACTTTTGTCCAGCAGTATTCCATACACATCGCGATTCAAAATTATTTAGAGGGAGGCTTTGCCGTATGAAGGAAAATCATGTAGGGCAGAGTATAGAGATTGAAGAATTAGGCGGAAGAGCTGGAGACGAATAACATGTTCATCTACCTTAAAGTAGTTTGTGAGATACCAATTCGCTCTTATGTACTTGATTTAATGTTCAGATGCATTAAATGTAGATTTTTTTTTGGTGTAGTTCATTCTATGGTGTGACATTAAATAATTGTGTGTCATTTAAGATGACCATGTTACCATAAGGATGTCAGAATTAAATTGTCATTCTACAAATCATACAATAAAGGTAACCTACATTATAAAAGATAAAATACCGACCGCCCCAACCGAAACTAAAAGGGTTGTAACATTTTAAGAAACAGTGCTTGCGTTTTAAAATCTTTACAAGCAGCTGAACAAGGGTGTGTTACATAAGAGTGATATAAATATTATAGCAACCAAAGCCATGATATGTCAGCTGAATTTCCACTGCTCCGGGAGAAAGGGGAGGAGGGATGGAACTGTATGGAACCGTGAGAGTGGATGAGTGGAAAGACCACAAATCCACATGTGTAGGAACCAAACCAGCTTCACTTATAAATAAAGTTAGAGCAACGGCGTACTTCAGTACTACAGCTCCACCGCTGTTGTGACATCCCGATTTACCCTCGGGGGGAAACATAGCATAACATTATTTGATGATTTATCTATGCTGGCCGCTTCATTGCCAGGCTGGTACCATTATTCGGGGACATACGACGTTGTGTTGTCGCCTGTGACATTATGTAACGCCATGGCCAGTATCTAGAAGTATAACACACTGTAGTGTTCAAACAGGGTCGAACACGCAGATCGGAAAAAAAACGTACATACATAGTTCCATCGAGATAGTTTTAACACAGCTCACATCGGTGTCATGTGACGTTACACCTTGTCGTGGTTGTGCTTAGTACTAAATAATTGTTTTTTAAATATCTAAGCGCAGTGACTTTGTGACAACAGCGCAGAGACGTGGATCAACAGTTGGGGTTAGCATTAGCAGCGCAGGCTAACCCAGTGAGCGGAGCTGAGATTCTTACCTCGGCGGTCCGCAGTGAGGGTCTTTTCTTCAAAGCTTGTCTGAAAGAAGTTTCCATTGCTCCGGTCATTTTCATTCTTAACCCGGTTTTAAAGTCCAAAGGAAGGTCACCGCCTTATAGGGTCACTTTCTCGTATCCTGAGATATCCCGCTAAACTCACATCCCGTAGGTCTTTTTCCACCTCGCCGAGTCGAGCGCGGAGTCAGTTTAAAAGTCAAAAAGTCTTGTTACTTGGGTTCGAGGAAGCACCGAATACTATAGCTCCCTATACTAGAAGTATAATATACGTCCGAATAATAGTATGAACACATCTTCTGTTACGAATTATTTGGCAACGTGAGTAGAGAAATCCAGGAGTTGTGATTTAGATCCCTCCTCCTGCAGAACTATTGAGAGTTGACGACATCTGTCTAGCAGCACATTTTACGGTCCTCCCTCCCGGACCTGACTCCTCCTGTCCGGACTCCTGACAGCAGTCCACCGGTAGTAGTTCTGATGAGATTCAACATATTCTTTCAAATGGTGTCTTTCACTGTGGATTCCCTTTTGAAACTATTTGACCATCATCGATTACTGTAAACCACTAATTTAAAGGAGATGGCCCAGGAGTGTCACATTTATCAGAATAACAATGACAATGTCATATTGGGGCACTTACTTTGCTCATTTACTCTTTATCGATCATCCCACGAATTAATAGTTCAGATGAATTAAATCAATTTAAAGTGGACCAAGAAGAACACAAACTCAAGTGGCATCCCTTTTATCAACTTTTTATTGCACAATATTCCCATAAAATTGGGAAAAGGATCATTCAAAAAAGAACCAAATCCTAAAAACAATCTGTACAAATAAATGGAAATAGACCAATTATATACAAATAACATGAACCGTTAAACACACCATGGCCAAGTAGATGTATTATTCATGTTGCCTAAAATAATAAGTGTCAAAACATAGTCTTCTCAAAGCTTGGCCAAATGACTGGACAACAAATACAGAAGCAGATTCCTCGACCGTAAGGTACATCCTACCAGCATGTGGAGCTTTAGATTCAGACACCACACGCCACATGATGTTTCTACTATCAGCCCAAAAAATGAAGAAATGTCCGTTGCATATGTGTGTGTAGACAATATGGGACTTTAAACACCATTGGAAAACCCCATTGTTACAACAATAACATCAGAAACAACTAGAAAAACTCCTTCCAATGCCTGCAAAAATAAAATAAAATCAGGTTCCCTTTTTAAATTTGCAGAACGACACCGTTCAGTGAGTTGAGACGGAAGTTCATTGCAGTGGATATGGCTAACATTCTTTTGTTGGATTTTTATATATTTCTTTACAGTAGATGTAAATTTTAATTGTTTCGTTTAATTGTAAAGCCAATAATATCCAGCTACAGCCACATCATCTCCCTTCAATCCTGAATGTTAGGTAATCAAAATGATAGTTTTATAGCTTTTGATAATTTCATGTCAAACTTAAAGAATGCATTGAGTAATCAAACAAAGTTTCGAAATTGATAAAAAAAAAAAGATCCAATCGACTTATTGACTGATGTAATAGACATGACGTAACTCTGGTCAGACAGATCAGACACAAAACTACTTGAAGGATTTGAAGCCTTCCGCATGGACATTGTTTCTAGTTTCAGTTCATAAACAGACATCTTGCACAATTTAGAATATAAATGGTTTCTAAATATTTCTTGGCATTTAAATAATTGTGCACCCCTTTTTATTCAACTTTGTTTAATAAAAAAAATATTCATCTTTCCAGGGTTATTTTATCTGCTATAAATGTATTCTGTAACCCTGTGAAGCATGTTTGTAAAAGTGCTCTACTGTATAAATAAAAAGTTTCCATTATTTCTGGTACACTCAGGGCCTGCATGTGTGCATCTGCATCACCCTTTCTGAAGTCCTTCCTACAATTTCTCTTGTCTGGCTGGCATAGTGCGGACAGTATATAATAAGCAATAATGGCTGTAATCGCCTGCAGACTCTCAAAATATGAAATCTGTTGAGGGCTGGTCACCAGGACTGCCCCCCGCTCCCCCACCCCACAGCTTAAACATCTTGACCAGAGCATAGGGCGATAGAAATTACCTAAGAAAATTAAATCACTGTCTTTGTCGTTTTGTTTAAGTTGGAGCCGACTCCACGTTAGAGCTAACACAGAAAAAACACACTGACTCAAACATACCCCCATACACACACAAACACTGCTAATGGAAGATAAACATTTGATTTTTTTCAAAAGTCAAAATGAACGGGTACACCTCCATAATTTCCTATTCGATACTTTAAAATATATTTATAAAAAATTCCATCAACATTAACAAGACCTCAAAACACATTACTACTGTAAACATCACAAGGGTGGCAAAGCAACAAAGCGTGTGGACATATTTCAGCATTTCCGTGTTTCTGTGTGTCACTGCATGACTCTTGGGTTTCCACAGTTGTGAGGGCCCCTTTAAGCAAAATTAACTTCCCTTTTTTTATACCATTGAGAGCAAAGCAGAGCTGTCTTGTTTAAGCAAGACAACCAGAGCAGAACAACATCTTACTTGTGTGTACCTTAATAGATTTCTTTTTTTAAGGCAGTGAAAAATGAATGGGTCATATATTTTCAAACGCTTGCATTGTGGTCCAAGGTAGTATGATTCTTATGAGAAGAATGTCATAGCATACCCTTACAGCTTTTGAAACCAGTTTTCAGGTATTTAAAAAATTTAATTAAAACCCACCATGCAGCCATTACTACCCTAAGAGAGCATAAATTATACTTTAAACACACACATTTGCAGACACACATGTACCCGTCAAATAGTATCTAGGGTAGTTCGCTTGTAAACATGTGAGAACAAAGTTGGCATATTTGAGACTGATAGTGTTCTTAGATATTCACTGTGAAATAAAAACAAAACATTGCAGTACGTTGGTAATCTTCCCGCTTCCGACTTCTGGATTTAAGATTGTACAGAAATAGGTGTAAAAAATAAATTCCATCTTCATCGCAGATCACCAATAACATTATTGGTGACCTGTAACTAATAAAGTCTTTGGCTTACATGTCCAAAAAAGTATTAAAAAGAAACAACAAAATGCAATCAATTCAGGAGCTTCCGTCAATTCAGACTTGTATTTTGCCACCCCCTAGTGGCACAGTGCAAAATTGCACCACTTTCTACTGCAACTACAGCCATTAGCGATTTGATATGGAGAGGCCCAGGAGGCCGCACTGGTCCGACAAGCTGTGCTCTGCACAAGCTCTCTGTAAGGCAAACAGCAATAGCCTAAATGCCAGGGGGCAATCTCAGGTAAGTGTTGCACCAAAAGACAACCATTCGGGGGCCGCAGTTCAGTGGATTCCTACGTGACCCCCTTTTGGCCACTTGGAGGCGCCACAGTTTTATAGAAGGATCTGGGCCACATATGGGGAGTGTGTGCTTGCCACTGCCGCCAAGAGGGGAAGGTCACTGGACTCAATTCTGAAAGAAAAAAGAAAAGAGGCTAGAGTGTTGAATATGCAAAATGTCGCATGCATATATGTAAATAAAACAAAAATTCAACAAAAACATATACAATTACAATAATTCCAAATTGTGTAAATTACTTGACATGACATATAACCACCATACATAACCCCTAACAGTTGTTAAGATTTGGGATCAGACTACAGGGAAACAGACTCGGTCTCTTACCCCAGAACCATGCCTAGCTCTTTGACGTGGACTCTAGTCTGGCCTTTTAGGTACTCGGCAAGCATCTTACTCTTGAAGTAGATCTCCTGCAGCCGATCTTCAAGGTGCATTACACACTGGGCGTGGAGACAGTAATGCAGCAGGAATAAATTTTTGGGTTTAACACAGTTTCTCAAACTGTGTCGACGAGATGTGTAGACAAAGATTCAGCCTTTGGTTTAGACACTGGAATACACACTTATTCCAGCCTACTGGGAAAGTAAAATATGATTGCCGGAGGCTTTGTCAAATCTGAAGCAAGCACGTACTGAATGTGATATTATGATTATATTATTTAACATATACACGCACCACCTGCCCCGGTGTTTGCCTGAAAATGTGAAGTGGACGGGGAAGTCACTCACGAAATTGGGCGAGAGGTTGAGTTTGTAGAGCTGGTAGGTAGACTGCAGCAGGCTGGAGACCAGGGAGGACACCAGCACCTCCTTCCCTAGCTTGTTGACGTCCGTGGCCCGCCGCTGGCTGCTGGCCACCTGCACCGTCCACCGGTCCGTGTCGGCAATGATGCACACCGCCTCCGCTATCGGCTCGTCCAACACAGGGTGCTGAAGGCGGGAGGGAGGGGGGGGAGGAAAATAATAGCAGGAAGGAAAGGAAGGTTAGGCGGGAAGAAAGCCAGGAAGGAAGCAACAGAGGAATCACTTTTATTCCAATACAATTCAAGAGGTCGGAGATCTTAAGGTTAAATTCTCACAATGACCCAAAACCCCGTCTTATGTTGCCTTAAGTTGTACATTCTGAATTGACGTTGTCAATTCTGGCCCTGGCGTGGCGGCATCCCCCTCTCTGGAGTGTCATGGCTCATCCATTACCTGCACAGCGTGGCTCAGCTCAGCCATCAGGCCCTGTCGCAGAGCCTCGTCACAAGGGATCCCCTGCAGCACGAAGTCCGGCACGTAGGTGGGGCAGTAGCCGCCGAACAGCGACCGCCCGAAGTTAGCGATGCTGGGCTTGGAATAGTTCTCCACCTGCTTCGCCCTGGTTCGATCAAGGAACAAGAACAAAGTCTTACCTCATAT
Organism: Trisopterus luscus; assembly: GCA_027122455.1. Taxonomy (NCBI): domain Eukaryota; kingdom Metazoa; phylum Chordata; class Actinopteri; order Gadiformes; family Gadidae; genus Trisopterus; species Trisopterus luscus. The sequence continues at coordinate 16,343,580 of JAOPUA010000152.1, read as the reverse complement.
AGTTCAATACACAGTGTCACATTGTTGTCAACATTTCTCTGTGTGTTTGTAGATGACTCATGCATCAACGTACGTGTGTGTGTGTGTGTGTGTGTGTGTGTGTGTGTGTGTGTGTGTGTGTGTGTGTGTGTGTGTGTGTGTGTGTG
>JAOPUA010000152.1:16270704-16285887 GCA_027122455.1 Trisopterus luscus | reverse complement strand
ACACACACACACACACACACACACACACACACACACACACACACACACACACACACACACACACACACACACACGAGGCAGGAAGCAGGCACATGAGGAACTGAGAGAAACTAAGTTATCCATATGCATGCATACTGTGTAAATGGGTATCTCGTGGACTGTTAAAGGGGAAGTCGTCCACTTTTAGAAAATTCATTGTACCGTTCAGAGACAGGGAGGCTGATTACTTCACAGCGAGAGGAGACACATAGGAACAGAAATAATGAGCCACCATCCAGTGCGTGGTTGGATCTTACGGATGCATTTGCTGTTAAACATGTGCCTCTTTTAAAATAATAAAAAGCACTGCAAGTACTGCCATGTACGCGTTCTGTCCTGTAGTAACCTAGAATACACACACACACAACACACGCACTTGCAAGTGTGTACATTCTCTCTCACACACACACACACACACACACACAAGTGGAATGTCATTAGGTCCACCCACGCTGGGTTTCTCCAGACGTGTTACTTCAGCTGGAGTCACAGTGCTCAACATCAACAGCAGAGCCCCCCCCCCATCCCCGTCAACCCGTCCACACAAACCCAATGGCCTTCATTAGTGTCCCCTTGACTTCTTTTCAACCTTGAACAGTGGTGTGGGGATCAGGCCACTCCAGACTTTAACAGCGTGTACTTTACCCTTGAGGTATTAAAGTAAACACACAAGTCTCCATCTCCTTCCTAGAGTAGGTTGGAATGGGAGGATGAAAGAGAAATAGCGCCACTGATTATTGAAAATTGTACCCTATTATTTGTATTAATGCAGTGATAAAGCTGTCTTCAACACACACACACTCAGTCATCAAACAGAAACACATATGGGCATATTAGATATAATCTGGTGATTGTAGAGCATGAATACAGCGCTGGATAGGCTGGTCAGCCTCACAGATTTATATTTGATGCCTATGGTTCACTGATGGAAGATGATTACAGCTGTGCCAGATGTTTTCCCAGGCGACACTACTTAAACCAGCATGGTTGATAAATAAACCCCAACAATGTGGACCTTCGTAGGCCAGACACAGACACATGGAGCTGGATAGATTTTGCAGGGAAAAAGAGCATAATGAAATAAAGTTTTGAAATTATATTCAACAGCAAGATACACATATTAAGTTGTTCAGTTGATCAAAGGGGTATTTATCATGGAATTAGCCACAGGCTATTACATCCACTTGAGGTTGACTACAGGCACACAGTCCTTTAACCTTAGAGGTAGATTTAGCAACAAAGGTGTGATAACAAAAGGTGCCAGAGCAGGATATATACAATTCTGGCAATCACCCTTGAGCAAGATGTCTAACCTGGCCACCTGCTCCTAAACAAATGTTCAATCCATATTTGCTTGAAATCTAAATTTAGATTGAAGCATGTCATGTCAAGTGAATTAGGTCACAATGTGAGATTTAGCCACTAGCAGCTAGTAAAAACTGTTCTGTCCACTCTCACTGACTGAAACTGTGTGAAATGATCTAACATAGCTCGGCTGGCTGGCAAGCATTTGTGACATTGTGATTTTATTGATAACATTATTGAGATCACTATTAATCAGCATTTACTAAAGATAGGTTCAAATTATTTTACGCTACAAGTTTTTATGTTACATATTGCAACAGTAAAAGTATGTTTATACATATATATAAATATATATATAGTGGTTTAGATAGGGTTATATATACTATATATACTTGAAAAGAAACTGATACAAAATGAAGAAGGTCATGCAGACATAACCACATTTCAGGTGCCAGGAAGGAAGGAGAATGGGAAGGGAAGGAGTAGATTTTCAAATATTCTGTTCCACTTCCTGTGACCTCAGAGGCTTAAGTGGAGTGTCTGACCAGCGGAGCAGGAGAGGGGGCGGAGCCACCAGCAGGGGGGGGGTTGTGGTGGCTCCGCCTCATCTCCTCATCTGCGAGCAGTCAGCAGCGATTAGTTTTCAGCCCGAAGGGGATTACAGCCTATTAGTACAGGAACAGATGACCAGTAGTGCACCCACCCCTTCCTACACACACAAACACACACTCAGGTAAACCTAGCCCCTCAAAGTTCATCATTTATTCAAGGTATACCCTTATTTCTTCTACCCTCTTTCACCGCTCTCTCAACAGGTGACCCATTGTAGTGCGGTGACCCCTCACCTCACCACCAGCCAAAACCATGATCTGCTTCACCATGACTCACCTCACCCAAGACCCGTCCCCCTCCTCTCAGCCAACTTTCTCTCCAGCAACTTCCTCACAGCACTTCCTCTGGAAGGGAGGAGTGTGTGTGTGTGTTTCTGTATGTGTATGTCTGTGTGTGTTTCTGTAAGTGTGCGTGTATGTGTATGTATATGTGTGTTAGTGTGTTTATGTGTGTGTGTGTGTGTGTGAGGGGAGAGGGGGTTGGTTATATCGTGCAATATCACCATTATGTGAGGCAATTAATATGATTGATTGATCAACTGTTATTCATAATATTCGCATTCTTGAAAGGGTACTGACTGTATGAATACAACTAAGTAAACTGTCTTCCCCAAACTAGACAGTTGCCTGTAGTCATCCTTGAGGAAGAAGACTAGGTCCCTTCATGCTGCTTCATTAAAACCCCTGTTAACGACAAAATAAGGAAGTTCCTGTGCGAATATGCTAAAATGGTCACTTAGAGAGGGTAACGCTGGCGGAGCGTGTGGTGTACATCTGTGCATGTCTTACGGATATCACAGCGGCCTGCGCAGACTGCTGCTTACCTTCCTGTTGCCATGGCGAGGATAACGCCAGAGCAAGCTCCGGCAGAAAGCCGCCGCCGTGGTTGAAGGAAATAGCGATCTGGCCTAGTTTGAGCCTCACTGGCCACCGTATCACACCACCCTGAGCTCAGCAGACGCTCTGCTCTCGCCCCCACCCTCTTCTACCCTCTCCCTATGACTCTCACTCGCTCTGCTCTCTATGCACACTCACTCACTAAAGGTAGCGTGTCGTGTCATCTCTTCTCTCCCCCTCTCTGTTTGACATTTTTGTACATACTATCCTGTAGGTCAACATTTGGAAACGCACGCACGCACGCACGCACGCACACAAATGCACACGTGCACACATGCAAAATTACAATTTGGTCAAATACTATGCCTCACTCTATGGGAGAGGCCTGTGGAAAGATCATTTGACTGTCAAATGTACACAGCAACTGCTGCTGTGGCAACACTTTATGTTTCACAAAATCAAGCGTATTTTGAAGTCACTTATAATGTAGTATGTCAAATATATATAGCTCATAGTGAATTGGATGTGTAGGGCAACTTGCAAGGGTAGCTGATGCTTCACATGTAATTGTTGTTAATGTACCATAGTAATGAAAAAATAAATGTTGAAACCACAAGCATGTAGCAGGCATCAGGAAAACCTTGCTCAGCACTTTTCTCTGCATCAATAGTCCCAGACCAATACACTACATAGGAAGAAGGAGAATGCATTGGATGCTGAGACAGCTTCTAGAGCCACTCAACCAGTAATAAAACATCACTGCATGGGCACTGACACATCAAGTGAAGTGCAGACAAAAAGACTTCTATTGATTTAAAATCACTATGAACAACAACTAATAACATACAATACATACGTTTGGATCTGGGCTGTAACCCTAAACTTGCATGGTTTTTCAGCTATCCAATAATGCTAATGAATTTTTAACGGGCTAACGAAATGCATCCGTTGTGGTTGAATTCTTTACAAAATGTGCTATGGGTTGGTTTTCTTTGAATTTGTGGGCCAACGCGACAGGGGAAAAAAACAAAGAACAAAGTTTCCCATTCAAGAGACATACTTCACGATATGAACTCGAAAGGCACTAAACAAGTCATACCTTGAAATATGTAGTCAGACTACGAGGCTGCTTTTTTTTCTTCAGACTCTCAACTTGTTTTAGCGTGTGGCATCCATTTTCATACTGAATTGTAAAAAAAAAAAAAAGCAACAATAATAGGTGTACATGTCTTTGTAAGAGAAACCACATAGTGGCTAAAATGAATTATTAATCTTGAGGCGTGGCATATATCGGTGTAGGCTAATGTAGCTTATTGATAACGAGCTTATGTTTTTTACCGTTACAACATAGCCAAACTCCCTGTTGATTTCGATCTACATTCCAAAGGAAAATAAATATATTGATTTTCGATTACCCCTCGATGGAGGTAAAAATTAAAACGGGAGTGGGACTGCGCACTTGCCGGTAAACCGCATGCATTCAGCACCCCTCTGTCCTGGACAGCTCCAACCAATAGGCAGCGGCTTTTACAACGCGTCACTCAACCACGTCAGTCTCCCTTCCCCCTCATCTCTTTCATTATTGCTGTGTAGAGTGTGCACAAGATATATATAAATATATATATCTATATACACACATATATATATATATACAAATCAGCATTTACTTGACTTTGCTAGCGGCCTTTAGGCTAAAACATACCATTTTAAATTACATTTTACAATTGTGTTTAGGAATGGAGATGAATTGGCCTACCTTGGCTGCCGGCCTATGATGCTTGCAGCATTGTGACTGTATGAACTAGACTGGCTCCGACATTAGCGATGCAACCATTTCTTTGACGTGACCTATGTCCAGTTCTTAACCAATGTCACACGACCTAAAGGCAGCTGCCCAACCACAGAACTGACGTCTGTTTTACTGTATAATGGGTGTGGGTGTGGATGTGAGTGTGGGTGGGAGGGAGGGGGGGATATCAAAATGACATAACTTAAACGTTTAGCGAAGGCTTAAAGCAATGTCCCCAACACAGTACAACCAATTGACAGTATGTCAATGAATTGCCCCAGTCGTTTTCCAATATAATATCCAAAATTGCTCAAACGAAATAGGACTACAAGTTATAGGCCTGTGCAATTGTGCTGTGCATTGCTAAGCGTTGTTCTAGCCTATGGTGGGTTCAATTATAGCCTGGATGTGTTGAACCGATTTATTTTACAATGCCTACACGTTTTATTATAGCGATATACGGTTACATGCTCACAAATGTATGCTGTACATCAAGAATATTGAGATTTCGTAGCAACCTGCAGTCACTTGAATACTACCAAGAAGGCTATCAGGCATAACCGAAAACGCCGGTAATGAAACGACAGGCAATTGATCCACCTCTACCCCCATGCACGAAGGCAGACATCATCTATACTGCAAGCCCTAGATAGGAAAAAGAGAAAAAGGCATTTTGAAAATAATATAAAAAAAACAACAACTCACCTAATAAAATCCACAGCGACCCAGAGACCAATACGAAGGCGAGCATGTCTGTCTCATTGAGTCTGCTGTCGCAGCACACGGTACCGGTATAAAAAAAAAAGGGGGGAGAAAAGATGCAGCATCGACTGCAGTGACACGCCGACAATCTGGAAGATAAGGGGCGCCGGTTTTATTTTACACGAAGCAGCTCACAGTGGGGAGACCTCGTCAGTGCCAGACGACGTCCAACCAGTACATAGTTTATCTCTGAAAGAGCGCAGCCGGTAGCGGTTTTTCTTCCTAGCCTATTCGAGCATCATCCCCGTGGTTTCCTCCGCCTTCACCTAGCTAGCTAGCCACGCTGCGCAATGTCCTCCCCCAACTGGAAGGCTTGTAGGTCAGACGTAAGCAAGGTGATTGGGGATAACTATGGTGGAGGACGCAAAGAGATAAACCGATAAAGATGGCGAGGGTTCTAACCCAACGAGGCTTCATTTATATCGTGACTATTTGGAAGTGTATGGTTCTTGGATATGCGCTATTGACGTTAAACATACATTTGTATCCAAGAGTGGTATTAGTATCGAGTCCTTGGCATTGCTAAGGGGTGTTTGCTTCAGTGTTTGCTTCGGTAATAGTTACAAACTTCAACAGACCTCTGTAATATGTAGGCCTAATGGCTATTGCGTTATGTATTTTATCAATCATCTGTTTGGTCCGAGGTGAATCACGCCACGATGACCAAATGCTCTTACGGCTGATTCCCTATAGGCTATTAAAGGCAGGCAGGAACAGCTTTGACACACAGTAACCCCGCATCTCAGTCACATGACAGACCAAGACACGCCCACTGAACTGATATAACCTTGAGAAACCATTTCTTCGCTAAAGAACAACATATTTGCACATTTTGGTAGGCCTACTCTTTAGTACACAACGGAAGGGGCTACACACTAAAACACACACATTGAATTATAAGTTTAGGTTATTCTTGTTTGTTAATTTAATATTTTTGATTCTATCACGTCTGGTCACAGGATAATATCTCATTCCCCTCTTCTGCTGCACAGTAAACACATACAATGTACGAAGGTTTGCTGTTGCTGTCAATATTAAGTATAAAGGTTTCCAAGAGTGGCAGAAAACAGCACATATAACCATTACATTGGGCAAAATCTCTCTTTATATGTGTATGTATTGTTATGTCTGAAGGTATACTTATTTCTGTCTACATAATACATGGCCATATAGGAATATCGATGAATATCTTTAAACAAACAAATTTGTTGGAGATAATTGACCAAATTACATTTCGTTTGACCTATTATTTTCTATTGGCCTGCGTCAACGTCATGTGACCATCAAAATGCTTCGTAACATTTCTAGCAATAAATGTATATTTTATTGGCATCATCTTCGTTCAGTGATTGTATAGGATGTTTAATTAGTCCACTCGTGGCGAAACTTGGCCATTAGACCTTTCAATCAATGGGCATCTTGTGATGGACAAAAAACATGCGTTGTTTACTACATAATTTAAGCTTTGTTTTCTATTCCTTGTATTGTCTACACCCTACCTGTTTCTTGTGTTATCTAACGTTAACCTTTCACCTGGGGTAAACTGGTCACAAGGGAGCAGGGATCCCCTTATGCATTCCTCTGATTGATGAGAACACAGGCAATTCTGTCCATTAGGCAAGGCAAGGCAAGGCAACTGTATTTATAGCACTTTTCATACACAAGGCAGACTCAAAGTGCTTCACATTAAAACATATATACAAATACATACAATAAAATGAAATAATAAAAGAAAATAGATAAGTCAAAGAAAACAAAGACAAAGTTGAAAAGAAAGTGCAATATGTTTAAATGTAGCAGAGAGCGAAATCAAACACAAAAGTCTTGTTTTAAAAGTAGTCAGAGTTGAGGCAAGTCTTAAATCCTCTGGGAATTTAGTCCAGCTATTTGTTGAATAGTAACTAAATCCTGCTTTCCCATGTTTCATGGTTACTCTGGGGGTGATTAACAGATTGGTCTCAGAAGATCTAAGTGGTCTAGCACGCTTATGTATTTTATCAGTTATATATTTTATAGGTGAGCAGCATGATTTTAAAATCAATTCTCGAACATACAGGGAACCAACGTAACGATTTAAGAATTGGTACAAGGCTTTTCGTAAATTGCCTGATTGGAGAGAGTTGTTAACTATTTGCAGTATGTCTCTTGCTAGGCAGTCAAAAACATTCTTAAAGAGGTTGGTAGGTAAAGTATCAAGGCAACAGGTGGATGGCTTTATTTGTTTCACTGTTTCCACAAGAGTTTTAGAGTCTGACATTAAACCATGTCATCATTGCCACATTACCTTTGCCTGAACACGGTGGTCGTCCAACATTTTTGTTTGAAGTGGAGATAGCATGTCTGATGCCTTCAATTTTATCAGTATAAAATACTGCAAACTCATCAAGATCAGGTGGTATTTGTGTTGGGGGGTGTTGGTCAGTCTGACAGAGAAAAGTTTCTCTAGCACTTACGCCAAATGCGTTCAACCTTTCTGCATTGATTTTTTATTTTATATTTTAAAAATACATTGAAGAAAACACGGAAGGGGTCTGACGGACCAGTCACAAAGAGATCTGAAACACTGCGATCCTTTGTGATAACCAGGCCTAGAGTGCGCCTCTTACAAGTACGAGTAGCCTCTTTCACATGTTGAGATGTGTCCTAAATGGAAAAAATAAGTTTTTTTGCATACTTGTCATTCAAATCATCGGTATGAAAATTGACAGTCAAAAGTCTGTGGAGATGCTAGACAATAATTCTGTAAAGTCATCGAAAAGATTTTCAGAGAATGTGGGTGGCCTGTAAATAATTAATAGGAGAACTCTGGGGGAGCATTTCAATACAGCACAAAGGTATTCAAAGGTAAACATCTCCCTGATTTGATCATTGACAATTGCGTTGCAGGAAGGGGGTGAGACCATTTAAATAGCTCTGTGAAACTGTATTCTGGGCTCACTCTGCTAGAGAGGAGACTAGTGTATGCATGCATATAAATAGGTTAATTCTCAACAACTATTGTTTGCATTTTTTTAATGAATCTCAGAAAGAAAATGCTATGACAATCTTTGGATGGCTCTGGGAAAATCTTCGGGTGCTTAGCGAAATGGCTGACCCTAACCCTAATCTTAACCCTTTCAACTGACCCCACCCCTGTTTGGTGTGGGGGTCCCAGTCAGGCCCTAGAATTAGTCTCAGTAGGACCTTTGTATCTCCAAAGCTTCCTTTAAACCTCATTCTGATCAACTACGTCTTGCGAGCCACACCTCTGACATGCATTGTCAAAAATTAACCCATTTAGGCCAATGTTTTTTCTGTATGTGCTAGAAATTTAAATCGGATCGTGTGTATGAATTTTTTGGTCATCTTGAAAGGGTGGGAAGGGGCGTGATCTCCAACTGTATAGTAGGCATTAAACAGCTAGCAGTTTCTAGCTCCCCATTTTCGGTTGGAAGGAGACAAAAATGCATCCCTTCGTGTAGACACAGCTATCCTGTGGGCATGATTTTTAAGTTTGGGGTCTAAAGGCTTCAAAGACCCTGCACCATGAGATTAAAATATGTTAATTTGCCTTTCGCTCACAACCTTTTCGTTGTTATGAAATAACGCATTCAATGGCCGGTATCAGGTGAAATGTAATCTGTTTTATGTTGTGAAAATGCAGGTGCTGAGGTCTTTGTAAAGTTTAGCACACGGCAAGCTTGGTAAGGGTTAGAGAGAATCATGAGTTAGGTCAAAAGGTTTTGTCTGCAGAAAAATGGCTGCAAATGGTCCCAATGTCTTCCGGAGTAGTGCTCTGATAAAAGTTTTGAATATGAATATTTGAATATCAATAATTATATACAAAATATAATCCATTGTCATACTTTTTGAACAGGTTATAGATAAATTGGTCGATATTATAATAGATAGTTAGATACTAATACCTTGCTTTTCTCTTTATGAGGCCAGATGCTGATACTGAAAGACACTGCAGGACTTCGTAAGAAAGTGACTTGAATAGGAACTTAACTTGCCTTAACTAAGGACTCAACTTGACTTAACTTCATAAACTGTGACTTGAGAGGACCAAAAAATATTGGGACTTGTCTGATACGTTATCGACAATGACTGCAAAGTGAGAAACATGATTATGTACAACGTCACTCAACATCACTGGTAATTTCACGATGAATAATGACAGCATCATAAAAAAACATGATGGGATAATGGCTATAAATAGATCCTTTATATATAACTGATAGATAACATATATAGTGAATATATAGAGATAAACAGGGGTTGCCTATTTTAGCAACGATGCATTGCTTGCCATAACACAGGCTTCAGGCACCTGAGCCTACATTAAGCCTTCTACTAAACCCATTTTTACAGAAACAAACAACACCATAAAGACTTTTGCTCTTCCTGAACATGAATGGATATTGGATCCATATACGCTACGTGTTATTTTTTAGAGGGACCAGTTGGATTATCCTACAAACCGAACCATATTTTACTTTGATGAGAAAACATGAATATTACATTTAACAATATAAAATGTATCAGTAGGCCTACGCTTTAGTAAGTAGGTGAAGACAAAATCCCCATTGACACTGATTGGAACCATGAACTTGAATCAGCGACATTGAGCTATCATGAACAGAAAAAACCACATTGGAGGTGTGTATGGCTGTAGGTTGTGTGATAACATTGTAGGGCTGCATCATTGACTGATTGATTTTTATGTCACTCGATATTAATTTCATCAGTTGCATAGAAAGATACACAGTCAGGAATGAATTGGAAATAAGGCTTCTTTCAAGGTTATTATCACAACTATAGTTGTTCTCCGGATGTAAAATCAGGGGGGAAGTGGGGCAAAATAGAGAATGACAAGCACTAAAACAGATCAGTGTATCCGCTGGTTTTCTGGGAAATGCTATAGTTGTGCTCCGGATTTTAAATCAGCCGTAACACATTCCCTCCCTCTTCAGAAGAACCGAGAAAGCAACCACCGAGATTTCCCCTGATTATTTCAGGTGGGCAGAGCTTAAATTGACGTTCGTGATGAGTCAATTGTATTGCATGTTATGTAATGAATAGTTTTCTTGAGAATAAAAACCCAATATGGGAATAATGGGGAGGGGGGATATATTATTACTTCCAGGACCATAAGCTTTCAAGACTTGGCCAGAGAACTCCCAGGGCATGACAGGTGTACGGATTCCTTCGTCAAGCTGAATAATAATGATCCTACGACCCAACGAAAGAATTGCATGTTAATGTTATTGTATCGACACTATTAACAATCAAGTTTAAATTAACAATGAACACAGAAGTCCAAAGTGTGTGCGCGGCTTTCTGACTGTAAATAAAAAGGCTGCCATCCATAGACCATGCAGTAAACAACAGATTTGCTAAAGTCGAACCAGCACTCCCCCTATCGACTGTTGAAATTACTACATCATTTCTTGTAAACGCTCGTATTCTCGGCTCCCTGAGCTTGCCGTTTATTTGAAAAGGCGTGTTCTAACTAGGTCACACATTCGTGTCTGAAAAAACAGATAGTCGTATCTTGAACACGTGTGTAGGGGTTATTTATAGGCTATATGCAGTATATAGTAATACTATATACAGTATTTTCATTGACTTTCATGCACACTGAAGAAAATACAGTCTAGATTTTAAGCACCATATCTAAAAATCGTCACTATATAAAAATAATTAAACGATACACAAATTACACACGTTTGGTAGGATGGGAACTGTTTACAATGAATTTGCTAAACTATTTTAAAAAGTCTGTTCTATAATGCACAATGTGAATTGCCTTCTTATTAGCTCATGCATGCCACAAGTTGAATCGTAGTGCCGTTGTCCTTCTTGTTTCGCGCCTACAGACTGGGTCTGCTTATATTCAAAGGCATGGTTTCGGGGAAATCAGACGACTTGCAATCCGTCGGCGGACGATCTTCACTGCGCATCTGCGGACCGAAGTCTACAGTGGCCAAACCCCCTTTGATAGCAGGCTGCGCCCGATTACAGGGGAAAACCAACCTATGCGTATAAAAAAGCCAGCTTTCCGTTTGAGATTCAGTTCACTGTTAGCAGTCGACCTGATACATACATCAACCCAGGAGAAAGTCTGGATCATTCTTTACATTTCTGAATACCTTCTGTACGGACTATTCACAATTTAAACTGTAAGTAGGCTTACTAATTACAGCTACTGTTTTTGTTGCGTGCATATGATAACGTTATTCAAAGGCGATGAGGTTACTTTTTTGTTTGAAAAGTGATCTGTCTCAACAAAGAGCTTGAACACCTGTGTGTGGAGTGTAGCCTACCGCATGGTTTAAACAGTCATTGCATGACATTATTATAAGTTACGTTATTTTCTCTTATAGTTTGTTGTCCACATCAAATGTTATTTGTTGATTATAGCTCAAGAATGATTTTGCTATTCATTTGGCTATTCACACCGTGATGTTTTACCAATTATATTTTCCTATTTGTTACTTTAGACAAACATGCCGGTAGCAAGGATGAAAATGAGACCTTGGTTGGAGAAGATGCTCGAGTCCAATAAAGTTCCGGGACTCAGTTGGGTGGACAAGGTACGAGTTCTGTTCCGCGCGCTATCATCTCGCGTCTGCTTTGTATATCGAATGGCGCAGGCTGGCGCTATAATGTTAAGGCATTGATATCCGTCCGGTAGTGCAGCTGTTGATGCTGACTAATGAGGATGTTGGTGTGTGTAGGACCAAAAGATGTTCGCCATCACCTGGAAGCATGCTGCAAGACACGGCTGGGAGGTTGAGAAGGACGCCAGTCTGTTCAAACACTGGGCCATTCATACAGGTGAGGACCCCCCACAAACACACTCACACACGCACACACAGGTCAGTTACAAAGTCCATGGGAGTTTGTTTCATTATTTTTTTATTCTCTTGTTATTTTTGGAATGCATAATACCCCCTCGTCACACTTCCATGGGATTCCAAGCGTCCTTCGATATTGGACCTGTCATAGTTCAGGAGGCTGTCATTTACAAGCCTGTTTCTTGTTTTTTGTACTATTCTGAGCCTTTCTTTGTTTATTGATTTATTTTATTCAGGGAAATTCAAAGAAGGCATAGACGACTTAGACCCAAAGAAATGGAAAGCCAACTTCCGCTGTGCCATGAACTCACTGCCAGATGTTGAACAAGTGAAATGCAAGAATGTCAACAAAGGCCAACAGGCAGTGCGGGTTTACAAGATGGTGGCAGTCACCACAACGAAAGGTGAGAAGGCTGTGATGTTATGACTTTTAAAACATTTTTAAGTCTATACATTCCAATAGTGGTTAAAGATAAGCAAGCTAGGATTCATTATTAAGATGTTTTTCTCCCCCAACAGACAGGCGGACCAAGACCAAGGAAGGAAAGAGACGAAACAAGGTGAATAACATTTTACGGTGAAATGGCTGAAGGTAGTTCAATCTTTTTTTTAACAATAATAATTTATTCAGTCAATTTATTCATTGCGATTGTCTCTCTCACTGCTCACAGTTCACAAAGGCCAGGTCGGAAGAGACAGACTTCAGTGACACACAGTCGTGTGAAGACCAACATCCACTCCATTACGACGACACATGTTCCCCACAGGAAAACACAATTGACAGCACAGAACAAGGTAAGACAGTAACAAGTCAGCAAGAAGGCCTCTATCACTTCATTAGAGATTGTGCTATCAATAACATTTAATTTGATTACAAATACTTACAAAATATTATGCTTTTGTTTTTTCTCCACTTTGTAGACATGAGGCCTCTGAGTGGATCTGATGGATCTGACGTACCGGATTATGAAAGAACAATCACGATTGGGCTTGACAGTACAGATTTCTTCACCAGTAGATTTCAAGTTTCGCCAGAACACCTAACAGGTATGGAAACAGCAACATAACAGTTGATGACGCATTGTAGCATTAGCATATTAGCTTTGTTGTTGTCTTCATTCTTTTTGGAACAGACGATTATTTACTTATGTTGTAGGCGATTTTTTGAAGCTTTGTTTCTGAAGAAAATGATTACCTTGACTCATTATAGAAATGCATGTTATATAACTATTAATAGCTTTATTAGACTAGTACAAGGCTGTATTAGTAAGACTCACCTAAGTAATTGAAACATTTCAAAGTTCATATTTGTGTTTAATGTGTCCAAATATGTTCTCTTTTGTTTTACAGAGGATATTTTTACGGTGAGAATCTCTTTATTCTGATTCAGATTTTTGCATGTGACTTTCATTGACAGCAACCTCCATGTCTGCCTTATTGCTTTATCAGTTAATCTGTTATATCCCTAAATCAAAAGTTTTCAACTGTGTATAGTATCATAAAATAAATGACAAGAAGAACAATTTAAGGCTGACTCAAGCCATGCTATTTCAGATGTGCCAGCAGCTGGAGCCAGAAACAAATTGGATGCAAAGTGCTTCCATTTACAGGCTGAACAATGAAGTTTACTCAGACTCAAACTACAGCCCACAAAGCCAATCGAGTGACACATCCGCAGGTAAATTGTGCAAGCCAATTTGATTGGATATCATCGAGGTTGTAATCTAATGATTGGATTGAAAGGTGCTGCATGTAATATGCAAGAGAAAAAGAGAGAGCAGAATTTCCCTCTCTGCTCTCCCCCTCCCCATGTTTCTCCTCCATTGAGAAGTATTGCTTTTCACACTTCTGATTGACATGCCAGAAGGATTATTCTAAACCAATCAGGGAAGAGATCCTCAGAATTTTTCTGGAGGAGTCTAAAAACTAAAATTACCGAAAATCTAACAAATTACTCAAATTATAGTTCAAACATCATACCTACAGCATTATTAAGGCTAGTGTAGCGAAATAAATGTGCTTTGCAAAGTTACTAAGGAAGATCATTCTTACTCTGTGTGGTGATTTTGATTTGTTTGTTTGTCATTGATTGATTTCAGGAGAGGAGCTGAACATGCAGCTAGACATGCGGCTCTACACCGACCTCAGCACAGGGACTGAATCCTACTCAGCTGACAACTGGGGCCCGTACCCCAGCCTCCCATACTAACTGACCGATTTACTTTCCTTAAGCCTCTCTAACCAACAGAGACGGAGGGACAGCCTCCGACTCATAGACTTTAAAGACGTGTACGGGATCCGTCCGGCCGAGGACCACATCATGTCATCCTAACCCATCCTCCAGAGCATCGCTGCGGAAACAGACCTAAAGATAGGTTAAAAAGCTTGGTCATCATCCCGTGACTTTGACATTGCTGTCAGTGTCTTCGTTGAGAGAATGCTGGCATTTTTCTTCAGTTCAGGGAAAAGAATCATCACAACTGGCTCCACTGCTTGGTTTTCTAAAGAGGAAAAAATATGGTGCCTCTGGTTTCAGCGAACTTTATTGTATATTGTCATAGGCAGCATTATTAAACACATTAAACAGCTAGATAGTTTTGCAATGGTTGCATGTCATGAAAATGCTTATAGTTCTAGACAAATTACACAATCACATACATCCTATGACAAATGTACTTATTGTAAGTTGCTATGGATAAAAGAATCTGCTAAATGCCCTGAATGTAAAATGTAAATATATACACTGCTTATCATGTTTGCTGTTATTCTGATGCCAAACATTTTTGTTTTTGTACAAAGTTGTAATATAAGAATTAAGATTTTAATGTAAAATAAAAACATTTATACTCTGATATTTCTTATTCCGTTTTTAAACACAAAGAATACCCATCTTTGTAAAATAATTTGGATTACATAGGCTAGAGCAATATCATCTATATATACAGTATATATTGTATATATACACATAATATGGGGGGGGGGGGGGGGTAATATGCTA
>JAOPUA010000152.1:16192494-16203004 GCA_027122455.1 Trisopterus luscus | reverse complement strand
CACACACACACACACACACACACACACACACACACACACACACACACACACACACACACACATACACACACACACTTTCCAGGCAATCCACATGACCGGTCATCTGGTTTAGGCAATGAAAGCTTGGATCCAACCGACCAATCACATCAACTGTCATCCAACCAAGACATCCGAAAGGAAAAAAAGGCACCAGGCAAACGCTCATCCTCATATGGCAGCAATCTGGAGTGGAAAACAGACGGTGCCGCTGCCTGATTAAATTACACAAGACATGCTCTGGAAGCGTCTACAAAATGGGAACACGCGCTGTGTAATCGTTTTGTGACACTCGTGTGCTACAGCTGGCCACAGCCTATACCAACATTGACATTTTCTTCCTTTTAGTTTTCTTTCCCCAGCAAGTAAAGTTCCCCATAAAAAAAAGCATGTGTGCAGCCATTTGTGCAACATTCTTGGCAACATTCTTGAAGCAGGTAAGGTATTTATTGCCCCTTGTTGCTCAAAGGCTCTGTCTCAAACACAGTCTTTACCACCTCTGCTGGGTAATTCCTTTGAGCCTGGGCCTTAATGGGCTGGCGGGGTTCAAAGCCTCAGGATGGGGAAGAAGATTGAGGAAGGCTCTGGAGTTGGTCCCAATGTCCAAATACAGCTCACAAGCATTTACAAAGACACGGTGGATTCAAGAAGACTTTTGACACCACTATGGATTTTTTTTTAGGGCCAATACCGATTTTTTTCCGTCCACCTTAGCCGATGACCGATACACAAATCCCGATTTTCTTGAGCCGATATTTGGAGCCGATACTGCTTTTGCTCGCTCAATTTACATCATAAAAATGACATAAAGTTGATAACAAATGTTACAAGTCTCAATTTAAACGAGGAACATTTATTGAACTGTCTGTAAATCATGCCGGGAAAAAATATTGAAAAGAAAAAGAATAATAATGAAATCTGTGAAAGAAATCAGCCGATACGCATAAAAAATGTAACGCTTATTACAATGGTCCACATTTATCCTCTGAAGATGAGAATATATATTTATTAATGTGGATTCATACTCAAGTTTTGATGACGTACAATAAGGCCCTTCACATTAACATATGCATTTTTTTTTATTATTGACTGGTTGACAGGGGTTTTAACTTTGTGATATTTTAAGTATTTGTAGGAACCAATGCCACAGCCGATGAAGCTCTTATGTCTGTGTTGCGTGTCTCAGAATTCTTCCTTGATGCCTTCTGATGCACCTCCGGTTCTCAATCAGTTCTGGTAAGCGGAGAGGTCATAGGCATAGTGGGAAACATATGTGTGTGTGTGTGTGTGGGTTGAGTCAATAAGTGTGTATCTAGCTGTCTCTGAGAACTTTATATTATGCGCGTTAGGTGTACACACACACACACACACACACACACACACACACACACCATCTTGTGTGTGTCCACTGTCTTTCAAGCATATTTCTTTCTTCATAGGAATCTCAACAATGTTATTAATTCAAATTCCAGAGAAGATCCAAGTGAGTATTTAACAAGAAAAGCCATCTGCTTGCTGATAGATGACTTGGGCTCGAAAGCAAAATCCTTCAAATGAGAGTGAAATGTCCAGTGCCCCAAGTGCATGTTTGATGATCAGCAGATAGTGTCTGCTGGCAAATTGATGTCCTACGACATTGCACAGAGCACACCATGAGGTGCCCTGACACCCACAGTGTTCGGTGTGTGTGGTTTCAACCGTGTTTGTCCTGTGTTCGGTGTGTGTGGTTTCAACTGTGTTTTTTCTGTTTTTGACGTATGTGTTCTCAACTGTGTTTGTTCTGTGTTGTCTGTGTGTGTGTGTGGTTTCAACTGTGTTTTTTCTGTTTTTGGTGTGTGTGTCCTCAACTGTGTCTGTTCTGTGTTTGGGGGTTGTGTGGTTTCAACCGTGTTTGTGCTGTGTTTGGTGTGAGCGGTTTCAATTGTGTTTGTGCGTACGTTCCACAGAGGGAAAGAGGGGTAGAGAGAGAGAGAAAGAGGGAGACGGAGCGAGAGAAAGAGAGATAGAGATAGAGAGAGAGGGGGAGAGACAGTTAAAGAGGGAGGAGGTGAGATAATGATAGAGAGTTGGAGGAAGAATAAAGAGCAAAACGGAAGGAGGGATGGATAGAGAGAGAAAGAGGGAAGGAAAGATCGAGGGGGTGAGAGAGAATAATGAAAGTTAGAGAGAGAATAAACAAAGCCAAAGTGACCTGTGGGCCCATTCTTGGATGTGTATCTTCATGTAAAATGCTCATTTGCAAGAACAGCCTTTGCGCATTTGCGAGCCTTTGGACCATGCATATTGTGGAGTCGTTACTGTGAGTATCCATCAGTGGGCCTGCATCATCTAAGATGTTTATGGTTATGGTCCCATCAGTTATGTGATAAAAGAAAAAGTAACGAACCGTTGCAAGTAAACTGTCCTTTTGATACTACAGGAATCACTTCAAATGTTTTTTTTCTTGATCAGATGAAGTGTGCGTCTCCCGGACGGCGGGCTGCGGCCTCACACATTCCATGGTGCAGAGGACAAATCCTGGCACTCTGCCAAGCAGCCTTTGGTTTGTTTGCTTTTTCCATGTGAGAAACCATGGTCACGACCTTGACGGCGACCACTTCGAATACATTTCCAGGCACTGTGAGCTTCTATCGGTCTCATTGTCACACTCTCCCTCTGCCAAGATGAACACACAATGGCAGTGCTGTGCTATTTATTAAAATTAACATTTAAAGGGACCATCACAGAATTGGTCTCTCAAAGAAAAACGAATGTGGCGTGTCTGTCGTTCTTATGCGTGTGTATCAGTGCACACTTGCATTTCATAAAAGCATAATTTAGTATTCTCCACGGCAAACAAGGACGCAGAATCCACATGAGGAATCTATTCATCTCAACCATCAACAGTGCCAATCTGCCTGTTGAACAGAGATTGTTCAACTGCCTCTTTCTACCTTTAACATTCATATACAAACCCGTTCATTTCAAACAAGTCTACGGCGTAGTAAAGACTGCATTTGTCTCGTCATGGACCATGGAACAGAAGTTAAATCGTAAGCCCTGAGGGAGAAGAAATCTCTCAGTCCCTAAAGGTTTGAACGACTCAACACCCTCAATGACGACAGCAAAATTCTTTGACAGCACCACCCGCCTATTATCTTTTGCTGAATTGGCCGAGTCGCTGCTCGGCTCACAAAAGCCATAATTCTAGCTTAGAGAAAACACGCATAGAGCAGCTTCAGTCATCAATTATTGAAAGGAGAAAAATAAGAAATAAACGGACAGAAAAAACAACAATTTAGGTCACATGGGTTTTCTCCTGTATGTGCAGATGATTTAATGGATTGAGACCCTATGTGAGTCAGAAAATGGCAGGGATATTAAGTTCATTGAGGATGTATGCTATTTCAAGGTTGTGCCAGCACTACGGAAGAATGATCATGCAATCTGAGTTCTACTACAAGTACTAAATTACGATTCCCTGTAAACACGTGCCCTTGTTAATTCACCACAACGATGATAAGATCAAAGCATGAGCGTGTAATTTCAATTGGTTGTTGAAATCGCATGGCTTGCTGGCTCACATAGCAGGTCAAGCAAGGCAATAGCATGGCTTGAGTATTCACCAGATAGTGAGTGGGTTTCCTGTGGGTCTACTCGGTCTACCCATTATTAATAACAATGTGGCAAGCTACTGAACTATGAGGCAAGCTACCATATCCTGACCATATTGTCCCTTCTGGCGTACACAATTTCAGTAGTCACCTTCTTCTCCAAACGGGGGTTCCGACAGTTGAGGAGGAGCTGATGCTGGAGGTCTGCAGCTAGACCCTTCTCAAAAAGCAGCCAAAAAAGGGGGCTGATCAAATCTGATAGGATGCCACCAAATGAAAAAGTTAGTGCCACAAGTGCCACAAGTATGAAATTTGACTCTATAAGCCTCTATAAGTGTCTGTATATGGTTTTATACTTGGAATGTTTAGAGATACACCGATTGATCAGCCACTGACCTTTGAAGAATGATGGTGCACAAAACCCACCCCACTGAGTGTGTGTGGTGATGGCTGGTTTAACCTGTGCACACTGATTTCTCAATGTGCAGCCAGGTGAGGCTGCTTTAACCAGCCACCATCCACACACACACACACACCGATTACTTTATTTGTCAAATTCAAGGGTACTCTGAACTTGTCTCATCATCATGGTGGCTAGTATGCTAAGCAAGGAACTTAATGAAATGACTATTAAAATATACAAATAATACACTCTGCTCCTACCCTTTCTTATGATTCTTTTTGCTCTACCGTCTCCTCTCGTCCCATGAACAGATGTATTCCTCTAGGACCTGTTGCTATACAGCCAGGCTAAGGTAATCTACAGCACACTGAAGAGGGTTAAGGGTTGATGCACACTCTGAGTAGGGAATCAGCCACATGGACTTCACTAGCTTACATGATATTTACTGAAGAGTCAAGGTGATTGAGAACAATGGGGAATAGCATTAGGGTTTATTCCCTCCTCCTGGGAGACCCTTTGGATACAGAAAGACTATCTCTGAATAATGTCTCTTTCTGAAACACACACACACACACACACACACACACACACACACACACACACACACACCTCCTGGAGAGCTGGTTCCTTGTGTGGATGTGGAATGCTGTGAGAGTGTGACAAGAAAGGGACTTAGGGGGAACTTAATCATTTGTGTTGATGGACTACACTTGATGCCACTGGTCTCCATGGGGATGAGCCAGATCAGGCATAATTAATTAATCTTTTGCTCAGCGTCTTCAAAGTGCATTTGGTTAGAAGTCAGGACTGAAGGTAACATTTTCTTTTCTAATTACATTAATCAAACTGGGGTTAGGGAAATAAACCTGGGAAATAAAAACAAGTATCTGGAATACATTTGATGTATTACATTATGCTCTTGGCCTGCAACACTGGCTCAGCTATTCACAATGGGGATTCTTTTCTCATTGTTCAAACCATCCTTTTTAAATAGCTAACAAACCAGGAATGCTGCTGGAACAACTGCTTGTTGCTGAGGAACACAAGATATCTGTGGCCTGTTCATAAAAATCGCAGTGGTATTATGGTGGTAAGCAAACTAACATACATTATCAGAGATCATTAAATATCTAACATATCTATATCTATCAACCAAAGGCATTGTTTTAATTATCCATCATACATACACACACACACACACACACACACCAACTTTTCCAAAGTGTGCCGGGCCCATTGCTGCGTTTGTCTCTTTGGGAACGTGGTCTTAAATCAGCGGGAGCGAGCATTAATCCTCCTGGACAAATGACACCCTTGGTTTTCTGCTGAGGCCAGGGCCCTGTAGTTAAAGGGTCGCACTGGGGCCGGGGAACAGGCTACAGCTGAGAACAACACCTGGAATCCCTCAGCGGCACCAAGAAGCTCTGAACGAAAACAAATGTCAACACACCCCTCCCGAGAACGGCGGTGTTTACCCTGGCAGGATTAAGTATTGGCTACCACCAGCTGCTCTGCTGCTGGCTCTGAAACCACCACACTCTACTTTTGAGTGATATTTTGGATATTTCTGCATCCTTAATTTTTTTTTTTTTGGAAAACATGAATGAATTAAGATTTTCTGAACCGCTATTCAAGTTGGATGGAATGAAATGTAATATTGTAGGCTTAACCTGTCTTAACAGTGATAGTAGCCTGTACATGACCCAAAGGGGACTGGTAAGTGCTCTTTTAACCTGCTGTTTTTCAGTTATTTCTAAGGCCTGGGACAAAGCAAATCTGTCTAAACTATGTGATATAGTGGCTATATACAGCTACACAAAAGGTCATAAGAATTAGTCTTGTCCAAATAAGAACAGGTTACTTGACTATATTCCCAGGGTGCTATGTTCCCCAGATATCTATGGAACATGATGGGAACATGACAAGGGGTCCTGTGTTCCAAGGATCATATGTTCACCTGCTCTTTCCAATCTTCATAATGGGAACCTGAAAGAGCTGTACCCCAGCTTTGTATTTGCTTTATATGACATGGGCTGTGATCAAAAAGTAGTTTTTGCTTAGGAAAGTTCCTAACTAAGTGATATATTCATTCAAAAATACTAATTGACCTTCATGTCGATAAATATGAGAGGAGGGTGAGCGTGTGCCACCATGGTGACAACCGTTTCATTTCATTTTTGTGACTGGGAGACTTTATTAAAAATATATATTTCAATTCCAACCCTGGTAAGGCAGTTTTATTTGTTATCACCTTCCTAATGAAAGGTGATAAAGGTGGAAAATTACTATTCGACCGCAGAGCTGGTTTATTCTGGGAACTCATCAAAGAATGGTTGGACAACCAATAAAGTGAAATTGTTACCATAGAACAGTGTCTTTTTTTTCACCAACAAATTCGAATACAATTATTTCGATAACAAACATGATACTATTTATGATTTATTTAAACTTGAAACGGGTCCATCTTTACCCGAACCCAATAAAGTTCAATGAATGTGCGTTATCAGAATATTGAACTTGGCAACATAGGACCCTGGGAACGTAGGACCTTGGGAACTTAAGACCCTGGGAACCCAGCCGCACAACCGGGTATGGAACAATGAGACAGCATGATAATATCCACCTCCTAATGTTCAGAGTAAGGTGACGAGATTTTTCGATGATCGATTTTCTTTAGATTTAACAAGAAGAAAACGGTAGTTCGGACACAATGGTTTACCACGATGTGTTCTTAAGCTTTGGTTAACCAATAAAAAAAACAAGCGAAAGTAGGCTGCTCTAATCATTCCATATTGTATTGATAGCCTATGATCGGTCACGCCTGCTTTATTACGTCGACCGAAAGACCCCTGCATAGCGGGATCGCATCATAGGCTAGGTCAGATAGACACAAGATTATTCGAATAATTCGAAAATAATATTCAAACCTTTGCCATTCCAAAAGGGGGTCAGAGAAGAGCAATTGCGTAGCGGTACACCTCATGACCCGAAAGAGCTCAGTCTACGAGGCGTAGTTAGGTACATGTCAATCAAGCATCCAACTCACACTCCCACACATTCCTGGTCACAGTCGACGAATTTCTGACCAAACACTAATATTGATGAAAGTGTAGGCTATTTCAACTCAAACGTTTATTCGCGCATAATAAACTTCAAATCATGAGCATTTTTGGCACTAGCAGAGGCTTTGACTTAATATTACGTAGACCGACCAAACAAAGTAAGACTACAGCCATATAGTTTATTGTCTTCTAGGCCAACTTTTGGAAATGGTAAGTTTGTAAGTCGGCTATAACATTCTAACCGCATCGCCCATTCGGCAGTGTGACTTTTAAGCATGGCTCGGTGTATGTATCGCAAAAAAAACACCGTCCGGAAAATATCACCTTTGTTTTTGTACTTACCCTAGAAATAGTTAACGGTGTGCTGAAATCCCGTCCTCCCACAAGGCGAAATCCCCAAGGTGAGGGTCCCTCCAGTGTCACAGTCTGGGGCATGTTCGATTCGAGATTTAGTTTGTAAAGGAACACACGTCCTAGGCAGCCAAGGTCCGAAAATTTAGGAAATGTTATGTTTGGTTTTGTGAAATAACCTTGTCGGCTTTCCCAGCTTCTATGCGACACTATTTTATTTGCTAAAAAGTGGAAACAATGAACCGCCTCTTAACGTGAGATGAGGGGTTGTGTGTGCAACGCCGACAACTCTCTGTCCTGCTCTGCTCTCAGCGAGTGTGGGAGGGACCCGGGGAGCACGTTAGACGCTCTGTGTGAGGGCAATGGTGCCTCACTGAACGTAACGGGAAAGCTCAGTGGAACTTTCTCAGAAATCAGTTCACCTTATTAGCATGCACACCACAAACTCAGTAGGCCTGCAATGCCACATACGAGATTTTGTTTGGACTAGATTTGTTCATCTAGTTGTACTGTCTATCGTAGGTGAACATTAGAAGAGTTAACACAGACACAAGAGGGCAGATATAGCAGAATATATTCAATAATAAATATTGAACAACAACAAGTTTCTCGGTAGAAAATATGTTATTCTCCTAGTTCTGAACAGCACACCATTATGGCGTCACATGTGTGTTACGCTGATTGGCTAAAGGAGTTTAGT
Source organism: Trisopterus luscus (assembly GCA_027122455.1). Lineage (NCBI taxonomy): Eukaryota > Metazoa > Chordata > Actinopteri > Gadiformes > Gadidae > Trisopterus > Trisopterus luscus. The sequence continues at coordinate 16,194,859 of JAOPUA010000152.1, read as the reverse complement.
CAAAGTATGTCCTCCCGCCCACTGAAATCGATGTGGACGGTCCGTGACTGATCCGTGTAGCGAAACAGAGTGTGAGGTCACTTGATCAGGATGGTCTCCGGGCTTAATAGGTGGGGCATCTGTTGTGAACTGGCACTGAAACATCACTGTTGAGGCAGACACTAGAGATACATCGCTGAAAGGACAATAAAAGTATGACGATTGCATCTGTCACATCATTTGATATTTAATTGTTTATTAAGTGTTGAAACTTACAGCCTGCTCTATGACATTTTCTGCATTGACAAAACAATTGCTGTCATATCTGACAAGGTCCATGTCTTATTATGATTTGATGCAACTAATTTTCAGCATCACATAATGAAAATGTTCATTTTATTTTCAAAATAATACATTTAAATCAGTTAGTAATGTCAAGAAAATAAATTCCAAAGATGTTTCAAATCCCTCATTACATATATGAAAAGTCACTTATATACGGCCATGAAATAAACACATCAAAGGGCTGCTCTGAGTGAGATAAGACAATATGAAGTGTTCGTAGTTTGAGACATATGGGCAGACATTTCAGATGTCTTCAGACCCCAAATCTATGCACAGGCCTAAACCATAAACACCTGTTAACGTATGGGACCTTCTCTGCACACAAACGTTGTGATGGGCTTTAGTCTGTTTGACTGTATTTGCTAAAGGTTGCCTTCAGTTCAGCTAAAATAAGTTCCTCATGTACAGGTATCTCCCCGCGGGCTCCTGAATAGCACTGAGGGTTAGGGTTAGTATTAGCACTTTAAGCAGTAGTGACTACAGCGGTAGCGGCGTCCACAGTACAACATCACTTCAGGAACCTTTGGGGAACATTTTGGTGAGATGTCTTAGGGGAAAAGAGGTGCTCCTGGCACCGGTGGCTCTGGTATAAGCCTTGTTTTCTCATCTTACAGTACACACATGCATTATAAAAATAAGCGGCAGGCAGCCAATCAAAGTTAACAAGGTTTGCAGTCAGTAAATATATTCCCCTGAAATACCATCCATGAGATAATTGGCTATGGACAAAAAGCCTTTGTGTGTGTGTGTGTGTGTGTGTGTGTGTGTGTGTGTGTCTTCTTTCTTCTATGTATTTATTAAGTCCCTACCGCTGCAAAATATCCTATACTTGCCATGGAACGTCAAACAGAAAAAAAGGAAAATAGAAAACAAAGGAGCCTATAACATGCTTAACTGTTAGACACACACACACACACACACACACACACACACACACACACACACACACACACACACACACACACACACACACAATATCACGTACACACACAGACACTCGCATGTACTCGCATGTACAGCCTTAATGTGCAGACACACACACACACACATACACACACACACACACACACACACACACACGTTCTTGTTGAGACAGGCTTGGAGGAGGGAGGAGGTGAATGTTTGGAGGTGGAGCGGGCTGGGCTCTCTGTTAATCTGTCTGCAGAGGAGAGGGAGGGAGAGAGACAAAGACAGGATGAAGGAGAGAGAGAATATTTAGCAATCGACTCCATTCAGGCACTCCCTGGACTCTCTCACTTAGCCACTTCTCTTTACGGTCTCTTTATCCCTGCGATTTTTACTGCTCTCTCTCCCTCTCTCTCTTTGCTGTAGGTCTTATCTCTGTCTTTCCATAGTGCTTAGTCTTGCTTGAAATGGCCCTGTGTGTGTGTCGTGTGTGGAGCTGTATGTTTGTGTGTGTAGCCACGTGTGTGTGTGTGTGTGTGTGTGTGTGCGGGTGTGTGTATACATGTGTGGCTACTATTGTTCTCGTCACGGCTCTTTCGGCGTTCCTTAATCTGTGTTTCTCTCTGATCTGAACTAACAAATTCCATCTCTCTCTCTCTCTTGTTTGGTCATTTTGGTCTGATGCTCTGTTTGGCTCCTGCTGTTATCCGGTGTCTCTCGCTCTCCCCTCGCTCCCTGATCTGTTGGGACTTCTCGCTGGGCAACTCTGGAGTAATCTGCTGTGATCTCCGCGCTTGCTGCCTTATATGGTCATCTTCGATCGCACACATCCCTAGAAAAACCGCAAACTTTCAGAGTTCTGTTTATGGTCTCCCTCTCTGGGTGAATCACCGTGTTTCCCCTCCGCTGATAGTACGACCTCTGCCCGTGTTGATCCTGACGCTCGCCGTGGTTCCTGAACCGACACAAAGCAGCGCCCCATGCCGGTGTGTTAGAAGTAAAGTTTTCCGTCATAATCGGGCGTCTTCTGAGCCATACATGGGCTGTTCTGGAAAAGAGCACCTCTGAGTGTGGGTCTGGGGGGGGGGGGGGCGGGGGGGGGGGGGGGGGGGGGGGGGGGGGGGGGGGGGGGGGG
>JAOPUA010000152.1:16131569-16144933 GCA_027122455.1 Trisopterus luscus | reverse complement strand
ACACACGTCAATCACCACCTAATCAAGCCTAACCTGGAGGAAACTAGCGAAAGCAACAATTGAACAATTATAAGGATACAAAATTACAACATTGCACTCAGGACTTTTATTTAAAAAAAATAAAATTATATAATTTTTTTTTTCCACACAAAAATCATAATATTTACAAAATGATTTGACGGCCCACCTGCAATACCTTCGCGGCCCACAGGTCGGGAATGACTGGTCTACGGGTTGTCCCTAAACACACTGCTTGCAGCTTTAATTATTATTATTTAAAATTGATTTCAGATATTCGATTATATCTGATCAGCACCTTTATTGAATCTATTATTTATTCGTTCAGGAGCGTGAAAGGCACTCCCCTCCATTCAACCATCTGCGGCTGCACCCGTTCTCTGAAGGCGTCAGCGCCCTGCAGATCTACTGCATGAAGGAGGGAGTAAAGGTACCAATCAGCTCTCGCCAAAGTATAACCGCGCTATATACTTTTCTATATTATAATCTCAATTTGCCTGCCTTTGCTCTTCTCCACAGGACGTGTGTATACCTGATCTGATCAAACTGCTCGACATTCTCGGAGACAACGGAGTAAGTTGAATGGTCGCTGTTTGGGTTTTACAAATACTGCATTTATTAAAACTCAATTAAATGAAAACCAAATCTTTTTTTTCCTCCAGAATCTACGTAATGAAGAACAGGTGGCCATCATTCAGGCTAGCACTGTGTTGTCACTCGCAGAGAAGGTAAGCCCTTACCGATGCATTGACTGGTGTGGCCTACTGGAAAAAAACTGTTTTGCACAGAGCCTTGTTGTGTTGCTGTTTGTCGCCCTCTAGTGGATCCAGCAGATCGAGGGCACAGAAGCGGCGCTGCACCAGAAGATGATGGACTTGGAGATAGAGATGGCAAGTCAATTTTACCAAGCAGAGGATAAACGCTGTCAAAGCATTAATACAGAGCATACTGTGGGTTTTTTATACAGAATAGCCATGGCTATTGCACAAAGACTGTTTGAGTTTGATCACATTGGAGCGGGTCTAAAAATCACCTCCTTCCTCCTTCCACCTGCCAGTTGTACGCTCCCACAAAGTAATACATGTTGGTGATAAAGCAGGGTCCCTTTGAATGTATTAGAGAAAATCACAGTTGTAATTTAGGTAAACCAAGCCACACAAATAATACAAGTGTATTGCAAGAGTAACCTCTGCTGTTCTTTGTCTGTAGGAAATGTTCTGTAAGCAGAAAGGGTATCTGGAAGAGGAGCTGGATTACCGAAAACAGACCTTGGACCAGGCCTATTTGGTAAGAGTATGGGGGTGTGCATGTTTGATTCTCACTATATTTTGTATTACTAAATGTTTTCCAAGATATTGAAGTATTGATAAGGTGTTTCTTCCTTTCTTTATTGATTGACAATGTAATATAATAAATACATTGCAACTGTGCACCCTTCAATATTTGTTCATTTAAGATTAACAAATGATGTCATCGCAGTATTCATTCAACATATTTTTCCTCATACAGCAAATCCAGGAGTTAGAAGCCACACTCTACAATGCCCTGCAGCAAGACAAGGTCAGTACAAGCACATTTATATCCAACACCTTTCTTGGAGGTGACTCTCCATTAAAATAATCTGTTGAATTTCATCAAATATGACAAATATCACATTTAAAAAACAAATTGCTTACCCCTTTCTTTAAAAGGTTAGAGGCGAGTGTAGATGCAAGCCCCAATTTAATGTGCAGCGGATATTAAAAAGATTCAGCTTAGATTGCAATGTAAATTATTCAGAATCTACATTGGAGAAAAGCCCTTTCCTGATAAGTAAGGAAGTCGGTTTCCACCCCTCCCCAAGGTGATAAAGTACGGGGAGCCGTTGGACGAGCTGCAGAAGGACGAGCTGCGGACGTCGGTGGAGAAGCTGAGGAGGCAGATGCTCAGGAAGAGTCGCGAGTACGACTGCCAGATCCTCCAGGAGAGGATGGAGCTGCTGCACCAGGCGCACCAGGTGGGGGCAGAGAGGAAGGGTGGATGTGGGTGTGGGTGGATGGTGCTCTGATGTGCATGCAAGTATTGGTCATTGGCTCAGAGTGTGTGTGGCTCAGAGTGTGTGTGTGTGTGTGTGTGTGTGTGTATGTGTGTCATTTTAGGTTCATAAGCATTTTTTGTAAGATCTTTGATGTCACCAAATTTTAATAAGCATTGTTGAAATGGAAACATTTTTCAATTTAAGGTGCTAAAATTCATAATAACCATACTTTTCAAATAGGGGGATGCGTGGTACATTGATTACAAGAGTAATCAATCCAAACATACCTTTAATAAGAAAAATGAATTAATTGTAAATTGCTCTTTTCTCCCTAGTCATATTATTCGAAACAGCATCCAGAAAAATCCCCAATTAATTATACAAAAACTGAATTGTCAGTGAGTTCTGCTGAATTGCTAGACTCCACTCTAGTGGCTGTGTATGTTTTAGTCCTGCATATTCTGTGAAATCAGTGATTGATAACGAATATATTAATCTGGCGGCCACTATATTATGGGATTGCCAGTTATGCATGTCTGGTCTAAAGTATGCATTGTGTGTGTGTATAATAGATACATTTTGTTAATATTTTGGGGATTTTCCTAACAGAGAATCCGTGACCTGGAAAACAAGACAGACATCCAGAGGAGACAAATAAAAGATTTAGAGGAAAAGGTAAATAACACCTGTTATTGTTGTTATTGTCCAATAATTAATAACAAATGGAAAGAATCAGACCATTGCACCTTTACTTTGAAGGCCAGTTGCTGGTACATTGTGAAATTTGCTGGATAATAATTGTTTCCAGTTGTTAAATAGTCTATTATAAATGTCTATACCATAACTTGGATTACGTGTCCTTAAATCAAGTGTCATGTGTTTTCAATAATGCATACATATTACTGTGCTATTACAATACATAGTGCTATTTTATTGCTGGATTTAACTCATTGTGGAAACTTTTATTTATATCAAATGTAAATTCAGGTGTCAAAGCTTACTTTAACAACTGAATTTGCAATGTTTTTTATGTACTTATTTTAGTAAAATGTTAACTTTAATTATTGATGAGGTGTTTAAATAGGTCAACAGTATTAAAGTAAATAATATAAAAATAAATAGATTGGTGCAACCTTCAATATTTGTTTATTTATAATTTTAATGTTGTAACTGACATGTCTTCTGTGTGTTTCAAATAAGTTAATTAATTTACTAATATACGCACACAAACACTATATATTTAAATATCTCAGTCTCTTTATCACTGACTTTTATTGTCTTTTTTCTCTTCCTCCCACCATGTGTTTCTCTCTCTTTCCATCTTTCTATATCTGTCTCTTTCTCAATCCTGACTGTCTTCCTCTTTCTCGTCCCCAGTTCCTCTTTCTTTTCTTGTTCTTCTCCCTTGCCTTCATTCTTTGGCCTTGAAGGATGTGTGATTGTGTGAGGTTAGTAGCCCCAAAGAAACATCATGATCATGAGCAGACCATAACAACCCTCTGTGTTTTTAACCGGGGTAATAACTGAGGGATAGGGTCCAGTGGTATGCTTGCTCAAAGTGTTCATTTACAATTGATCGTTGTAGTACCCCTTATGTGCTGATTTTTATTGACTTTAGATTGGGTTATTTTGACCAAGTTTGGTGATAATTGGCATAAGTTAACCCCGCCTTTTGGCTCTTGAAAGCTGATTGGACTAATTTTTGCCTCTGGCGGCCATGTTGTGAGTGTTACGGGTTCCTAAAAAACATTTGCTCATGCTAAGAAAAGGCATGTACACAAAGTTTGTTGACCATGGGTCAAAGGGATGAGGAGTTTTGTTTGGACAATTTTCCAATTGATTGCGGTAGCGCCCCCTATTGTCTTATTTGGATGAACTTTAGCCTGCTTACTCTCAACCTATCTCCCTTACACGTTTAGTGATTTGCCCTAGGTTAACCCAGCCTTTAGGCACCTTTATGTTATCGGGCTAATTTGGGCGCCCGGCAGCCATGTCGTTTCTCGTCAAGAAACATATGTTTAATGTATGGAGAGACATGTGTGACCACGTTTTTTTATGATTGTAGTTCAAAGGGGTAGTTAAGGAGATAGTTTCCAAAGTTAGCATTTTCAATTAATTAGTTTAGCACACCAATGCAAGTATCTACTAACAAGTTTGAAACCGATATTTGTGTTTCATCCGTTTAGTGTGTTTCTAAGGATTCGAAACACATGTTATTGTCTAGGGTTGACCTTGTGTCTTTGAGTATTCAAAGACATCGGTCACATTGTGTCCTGGGCAAATAACATGGTTATTATTTTTACTTGTATGGGGATTCATTGATTATTATGTTATGATTATTACATTTTGGTGCCAGGTGTGCATTTTTACATGCTTGGCACCAAAATATACAGCCCACCATATATTCTAATGTGTCTCTCATTCCATCTCTTACAGGTGGTGTGGTGCCCTGGAGAATTTATTTATGACTGCCGTGTTTCTTTTTTATTTTTTCCAAGTGTGAAATGTTTTCTCCTGTGTCGTATCAGTAGTGATGGCTGTGGGTTCTTTGGTTGTCAGTGGAAGTGAAGTCTGGATCCACACTATGGAAGAAGATAAAGGAGAATAATCTTTTTTTTTGGAGGGAGACTTTTCTCTCGCCATCCTCCCACATTCCCACTTTTGCTGTGGAGGACATACTTTACGGAACTGCCATCTCAGAGAGAGAGAGGGACTAAAAAAACGTTTCAAAAAGGGTATGATGAGATATAGACTACACTCAACTGTCTAGCTGCATGGTTCCCCATCCAAACACACATGCACCCACACAGTATATAAATATTGTGTGTATGAAGTATACATACATATAAACACAAACCAGTATGGGTTAAGTTCTCTCTGCCATGCAGGGTTATAATACACCATTTATACCACATTGCAAGTATGGATGAGTAAATACTAATTGATAGCTTGTACTAACCAGTAGAGCACTCTCGCTCTCTTTATTTTTGAGGGGTGTTCACAGTATTCCTTCTCCTCAAAACATTCATTAGCCACTTGGCAGAGCTACGGACTTGAGACTCTGACCTTTTCCCCACGTATGTTGGTATATCTGAAAACATGTGGCATTCGTCAATATGAATAGAGAGAAAATTGTTTTCAAATAATTCACCCTGGAAGGAGTTTTCCAGAAACATTTTCAGTGAGCTCAAGTGCTGTTGTGGTGTAGATGGAAGGCCAAACACAGAAAATACTATAAATTCGCCATATACTTGTGGACATAGCTTCGAGTTGGTCCTTGAAACTTAACTTTGACTCCCCTGCTGTTTTGGACTTGACTTACTGGAAATTTGACTGTTTTGAGACTTGAGTCTGGCTAGAGACTTGAAAGCAAAGATTTGCTCAGATTCTTATGGCTATGATACATTTTGTATTGTTCAGTATGCTACTAAGCATATTGACTTCACAATTTGCCAAAAAAAACTAAAAACAGCTTTGGATCACTTTATGTAAAGTTAAAGATTGGCAAGGACATTCCCCTGGCAGCATGTTATCCAGTGTTTATCCCGGTACGCTACGTGTGTAGCTCTAAAACATTTACATAAGCCGTGTTTCAAGGAACTTTCCGCAGGAACTCCGACAACTCCTCCATTTCCAACATCTCCAGCCGCAGGCTGTAAACCGTTTAATGGTAGAGTTTGGATAGACATTGATACATAAGATGGTGCTCCATGCTCTCATGATTACACATTGATTACTCAATGCACAACAGGTGTGCTGCCAGCCATTAACCACACTATAATCATTGAATCCTCTGGGTACATTGGCAATTTTGTACAGAGCATTTCCATGTCCTTTATTAGCTATGTACCTGAAAGCAAAGGACCTCAATTTGCCTAATCTGCGGGTGTTTAGACAGCGCTGAAAATGCATTAAACAATGGGCAGAAGGAAACTCTTAGTTCCTTGTTCCTGGGAATAAAGGTTCCTGTACTTTGGTTGGAAACACGGCTTTATGTCCCTTAAGCTTCGCTTAGCCTGCTGCTTTTTGGCACAGTTCTACCCACTGCCTAAAGCCGGGTGTGGACAACATGGGGTTAACTGATGATGACTTGATGATCCAGGATAGGATAGTTATGTTGACTAAATGATTACTAAATTATTACAGTTATGTTGACTAAATTTAAATTAGGCCTAATAAATAGGCAAACTGGTGTCAAATGTTCCTCATGCATCACAACAGCCTGCAACGATTAGCTCCAACTGCAATCAAGCCTAGCCAAGTGCTTAGCTCCAGCTAAGGGGAGCGGCAAACAATAAAAATAGTTTTCATTGCTTTCACGATATGTTCAAGAGTGTGTCCGTGAGTCAATGCAAAAAATGTTTGAACTAAAATGAGTAACTAACTGTCATGGTTACGTTTTGAGGATTTGCGATACCCTCTTACCGATTTTGACTTAAATCCTTCTAAAATCCTAGTTGAGGTTGTAGTTTATTTTGCCATAGAGATATTTTGATGATACGATTATGATTATGACTTTTGGTCTTGATATTGTACACCTTACAATAAATTATATTTGGACTCAAAGACTTAAAATGCCACTAGGAGAAAAATATCAAGACTGACTACCCCGGTTTAGCAGTGCTAAGGAGGGATGTTCTATGTAGAATCCATACTGACAGACTCTCTGGTCAGAAAAAGGACCTTGAACCTACGACTGGATCATTGTTGTGATGGTGCCACACTGCAGAGATGTAGTGCAGGTTATAAGAGAGGAGCTCAGATTGACTCAGGTCTATGTAGCCAGACACAAAATAATAGGAAGTACAAAAACTGAAAACGATTATTGGAGAGAGTGACACAGCCTGTGCACCCAAACGCTATTGATCCTCTGTGCTCTAGAAGAAAAATAAAACATGCAACATACAAAACTAATCTGGCAGATTTTAATCAACTAATAAATATCTGGTTAGAGTATGAGTGTGAGAGTGTATGTGTGTGTGTGTGAATATGATTTTCATTTTTTCTACAACCCCTCCTTCCTCCAGTCAGTTATTGTGAATAGTTTTGGAGGGGAGCCCTATTCATTGCGATTGTAATATATACATCTGTTTATATGTAAATGTGTCTTGTAGCCTCTCTGCTTTATTCCTGTGACTAGTTGCACCTCTCTTCTTGACGCCATGGGTGGCTTGAGCAGTTGACACACTTAGCAGTGGATGTGTTTTGATTGTGATGATTGCTGCGAAAATAGGAAATGTACATTTCATTGAAGATTATGAGTGCAAAAAAACTGGAGTATTGCCTTTGAACTCTTTGAGTCCCCTTTTAACTGTCCTTTAACGCTATGACACATCCTTTACTCATATTCTGCTGTTTTACCATGTAATATCCATACTGTCCAGCGGCTGGGTTTATTGTCCCTGTATTTAATTTCAAGTGAACCCAAGTATCCTATTTTTTTTGCCTTTTTCATTTTTACACTATCCACATTGTATTTATGCCATTACATTACATGGTTTAATAATATAATGATACTAATACTGAGAAATGGATGAGATCATTTTTTGTTAAAGGTCTGCAGGTGAAATGGCATGTAATGATGGTTTTATTATTACATTAGGTCTAAAAGATGATAATCTGATGAACCTTCTCCGATTTCTTTTTTGCTACTCTTGAAATTACTCAACCACACTCTTTGCCACTGACATCTGCTATGTTGAAATGCTGCATATTCAAAACTAGCCTTTTGAGACCATCCTGTTTGACAAAAATGTGTGCCTCAGTCTGGAGAGTTAAATCAACAATTGCGGTAACCTGTGAAAGTGCAGAGCAATGAAAACTTTATCAATAATGATGTTAAAATATAAACAGAAAATCTTTCTCAGAGATGTCCAAGCATTACATCCAATCGGAATTAAACAAAGTGAAAGCGCAAGCTCTTCACAATCATAGTGTGATGAGCCTGGAGTTAATATTAAATTTTTTTGAAAGTAAAGGCAAATATGTGGAAATCAAAACAGCTGAGTAGTCACAGCCCTTCCTTTTACTAACTGTTGTTTTTAAGTCATTTCAAATAAACATTTCCCTGTACACTCCCATATATATATTTTTTTTTTTACAAAAAAAAGCAAAACATGTTTCTCAAAAAGTGCAGGGCCAGTCAAGGCCAAACTGATATAAATTGTGAAACTTAAGATAATCTGGATGGTCTCAAAAGGCTACTTAAAAAGTAGGCAAATATTAACCTTAAGGTTACACCCACCTCCTAATTGCTATTGACGGTATTCCGTGTTTACATTGACTTCCAGGTAGAAACGGGTCAAGGCCTTCTATTCAGTTAGAGCAGTGGAGCAGGTGACTTTGAATAGAAAATAAATGAAAAGGCCATATCCTTTGTTTATGGCATATTCGAGGCACAGTTAAAAGCCGTTTTAGGTTTCCAGCTCAAAGCATCAAAGGTGTTCAACGGCACACATTGCAAACGGCAAGTAAACAGGCTTTCTGTACACTAGGCAGTACATCTTTAAAAATATTTTACGTTATGTTAGAAAATACCCCTAAAAGATTTTCCACGGCGTGGAAGATGCTCTAGCCTCGTGGGGCCAACTAAATCTGGTGAGTTCACGTTCTGTAAATACCTGTAGATCGGTCTGGCCTTGACACTGTTGAAAGCATTTTCCAAAAAGGTTGAGAGCAAGGACCACTCTGTCGAACTAAGAAAAAAATACTGGCATGAAGGAAAGGGCAGCAATCAAATCAGTTTTTATCCAAAATAGATAATGATGCTAAAAGCAGAAAGAGTTATATTGTCATGCCCTTGCTATGTACATAGCACTTGTGAACAAAAGCGTGTAGGCCGATTCGATGTTCTATCTTGGCATATAGCTCGGCTGTGTGGGGGGAGTGATGATATTGGGATGCGACATACAGGACTTTTTGTAAACAAAGTGAGGTACCGGTTGGCCAGCAGTTTTTATGTTTTTCAGTATATAAGTTATAGGATGTCTTTTTATTGATAACATTATTCAAATCACTATCACTCTGCATTGACTAGAGCTGTGTCCAGGTAAGTTTAAGCTATGAGCTAGTTGAATCTTACTAATTGCAACTTTAACCAATTCTCTAGGATGTTTGGTGGTCCATGCAGTATCTTCCCCTATGGAACCAGATTCAATAAAAATAATATCAATAAATCAATAAAATCAAACAAATTTACCCTTGAAAAAACCCACCCATGCGTAGGTTTGTATAAGAACTGCAAACAAAGAGCCAAGAGCATGCAGAGCATATGCAAAAACAGCAGTGAGGGCAAAAGTCAGTGAGAAGGGACCAAACAAAAGAATGTTAAAAAAAAAAAAAATCTTAGAAGACCATTTTTCCACGATTAACCAAATGATCTATGTGCAACTTATACATTTTGCTTTTGAAATACAAAAAATAATGAAGTAAATATATAATAATTGTATTCTTCCTGAAATTCTTATTTCTGTTTTCTAATATTGACAGAAATCTGATTCCATATCCACCCCGCCCCCCCTGTGAAAGTTAATAGAAGCGCATTCATCATCAAATGACCAACATACATACCAAACATCAATGGGGTTTATTAAGATACAGGTTCTTTATCTCAAAACATAACAAATAATAAATAATAGGCAATGGCTTAAAGTGGATCGGAAACTAAATTGGAATTGAAAGTCAAAGTAGGAATGTATTTCCACTATTTACTTTGTTGCTGTGCTCCAACCATGTCCCATAGTCAACATTGAAGTTACATTTTTTAACAAATTATTTTGCTGTTAAGGCATTACCATTTAGATTAATTTACACGTCACCAGAGTGGTTTGCGCTCACAATACAGTCTAAAAAGCTATACACAGGGCACAGAGACATGGAATTATCAGGGTAAAAATATCTAAATGATCGAAGGAAGAAGTTTGGGCAATGCCATGGGTGAGACCAAGGTTATAGAAAAACATTCTTCCATACTTTGTTAAACCAACTCATAGATACTCACCCTGAGATATCGAGCATGGTTTGCTCATTATGGTCTGGCTGCGGTCATAGTGTCAATGAATAAGATTGCTGAACTTTAGGCCGTTCAGCTTCAACAAGTTTTGGCTCTTACCACTCTGGCGACGTAGTTTACTAAATGGCGAGTTCTGATATGGCGCTTGGAAAATAATTTTTTAGTTCAGAAACTTTTTCAAAGGGTAATTCTTATCCTGTAATCTTTATTTTTCCATATGAAACAATCAGAGTAGTGTGTACTAGTACTAGTGTGTAATATTCTCCTTTAACACACCAAAATTTTGATTAACGTGAGTGATCATTTCCTAAGGCTCCACATGACAGATTATGTAATAAAATCAAGCTCAAAGTTCCCCCACGCCCCCCATTCTTTGGCATATCTTTGTACAATTGACAAAACTCCCCTACCTGGAAGTAAACTCCAAGGTATTGTGTAAAGTAGAAGGTTAATCAAACCTATATCTAGCTCATCAATGATCACTCACCCCATTAGAATGTGGTCATACCCTGCAATAATATCTAGCTAGACCTGCGTGAGCCCCATCTCTACTTCTAAGATAGCATCTTTATCCTACCTTCTATTCACACTGGTTCCCTTCTCAGCTCATTGGCATGGGCTACTTTGCATTGCATCACTCAATTGACAGTATTAAGGGGAATGACTGAGGCTAATTAAGGCGCAACTAACTAGCAACTGCCTTAACTGTGCTTTTCCCATCGATTTGTATGTATTTGTATCTCCCTTTTTCAATCTTATTTTACGTCCCATTGATGTAATCATGAAATGTAATATATTAAAATGTATCTACCTATTTTTTTTATTGTCTTTTATTTTTTTATCAAACTACCGCTACTCCTACCGCTCCCTTCTTCCAGGAATTCACCCCTCCTTATTTTGTGTACATTATTATTTAAACCAAATGTAGTATTGAAGAAAATAAAAAGTCAACAAATTATATTTGAATAACCTTATTTTAGCATAGTGTTTGAAGGTATTTCCTCTGTTAAAGGTTCTATCAGCAATGTTGGGTGTTTATGAGACATTAAATGTGCTGAGTCACATGAGCAGGAGTCTACCATATCATTAATATATGTCAAAAATAAGGACAGTCCGAGAATGCTTCCTTGCGGAACGCCACATTCAACTACGCTAAGATAGGACACCACTCCCCCCAGGGCCACCAATTGTTCCCCCCCTGACAGGTAAAACCTAAACTACCGACAGGTGGAGCTGTCTGCCCCCAGGGCCTCAAGTTTGCCAATTTTTCTTTTATGATTCAGTGTAACAAATGCCTTTTGAAGATCAAGTAATACCATTCTGCAGAGATTTCCATTATCTATATCCCTGCATATGATGTTGGATAAATAGAGTAGGCATGATTTGGTAGAAAGTGACCGGAATCCGGATTGAAATTTAAATATAACACACAGGGTTGTGTGTTATATGAATGTTACTGAATTACTGTTGATACCCAATCATTTGGATCCATTTACGATTAACTGCTTCACATTTTATATCCAGGGATGAGGCAACCCTAGACCCTTGTTAAAGGTTTTAATGGTTGAGTAACTAAGGAGAGTATATGATCTTTTTTGGTAGAATAAACAAAGAAACAAAAAACATCGTATGAATATAATTCATAAGATGTTTATAATAATGATAATAATTTGTCTTAATTAATACACCTGTGCCTGCAAACTCTTGATGAAACTGTTTGGCTACTTGTTGAAACCTCAGGATACCAATAAAGAAATATTTGTATTCCATGTTGCCACTGTTTGGTCACAGCAAAAATGAATCAAGTAAATAAATGACCCGTCAGGAGGGCTAATTTGCCCATTTAAGAAGACACTCACTAGAGGAAATGAACATCATTAATGATATCCTTTGAGGGCTGGTTAAAGCAACATTGTAATTAATCTTCAGGGGAAAGAATCCGCCATTTGCTAAATGTTTATCAAGTTAGATGACAACAAGGTAAGGACACAAGGTCTATATGGAAAGTTACAGAATGTTTTTTTATATATCAAAACATTTAATGTAATGTAAAACAGTCACAATTAAGGACTAAAGAAACGTGAATAATTCAGGACAATTCGGTGACATTTAAATGATAGGTCGATGTGATGACCCACACATATGCGTGTGTAGACACAAACATACACACGCAGCCCAGTGAGTCAGATGATCAAACAAGTAAGGTCGATATAAATTAATGCATATTAAAAAAATATTAAATTCAATTTACAAAAATGGGTACCAGAAAAGGCAGACTGAGATGGAACATGGGAATAGAGGGAGAGAGAGAGAAGGACAAGGCTGTCGCTCCATAGAGACTGACCTGAACTCTATGTTTTGGCCTCTGGAGCCAAACATCTCTATTAAATTGTTTTTGTCAGAAGAAAGAGAAACAACAATAAATCGAAACAGTAGGGATGTTCATAGAACAAGTGCCAAGCATTTACAATTGGATTAGGTTAAAGGGGTAGTTCGGGATTTTGGACCTTGGACCTCATTTCCAAGGTGCCACTACAGATTATGTGGTGTACAACATATATAGTGAATTGTGGGTGTATAATGAAATAAACGTAACTATGCATGGATTATTGTTTAAAACATATTTTTTCTTGTAATAGTTTAAAACCCATTGTAACCATAGCAGCCATCATAGCAATGTTCAATTACAACCAGTCAGAAATATCTGTTCATTTATCAAAATGGGAATATAGCATTCCTAGTATTATATATAGTATAGTAAATATATTCATTGGTGTCAATCTTTTAGATTTCCACATCATCAAATGTCTGTTATGTCACTATCTATTGCTGAATGAGGTTACGCAATAGTGAATGCCATTGCATTATCAGTTCCATGAATGTTACAACTGGGGGTATTGTGGCGACACCATTGTGATCTATGGGAACAAATATTGCTTATCGCCAAAGGTGAACAATGTCGAAATGTTTCAAATTTTGCCACTTGTAAGATGGCAGTCAGGAATAGGTAATAGGTAAGCCAATCAATTAACAGGTTCTGACCATTAATTGTGTTGAACACACTACCATGAAAATGATATTAGATGAAAGTGCCATTTTGAAAAATAAATAATAATGTGTATTTTGTATGATATTCTCTTGAATAATCGTTATTCAAATGTCTATTTATTATAATATATCTAATTAAAACTATTGCATTTTTTTACTGGTTCATATATTTGGTTCCTATATTGTTCATGTTATTATTTACCCCATAATGGCATATTCATATATTTAAATGGCAATTCCATACAGCCCAATGCCTGCAGTAAATGTAAA
>JAOPUA010000152.1:16120274-16131469 GCA_027122455.1 Trisopterus luscus | reverse complement strand
ATTATTTACCCCATAATGGCATATTCATATATTTAAATGGCAATTCCATACAGCCCAATGCCTGCAGTAAATGTAAACTTGATGGTTGCCAAGGTGACAATGGTTACATCATTTGTTTTGCATCAAACTCCTCCCATATAAATAATCAGAAAATCCTAATATTGTAGATGCCAAGTTAATATGGAGGACTGAACAATAAAAAAGTTATACGATCTCTGAGCAATAATTTTAAGACATTGAATATTTTGGTTTTATTTCAAACAAATTAAGTAGATTGGGATAATACATATGACATATGGCATAATACATATCAACTCACTTGTATTGACATTCACAGGAAATCGTTTTTTCAAATAATATTTATTTATTGTTAGAATAACCATTTGCTTTTCTTTGGCTGTGATGTCTTTTGTTTCAGTGATGGACAACTACACATTCAACAGCTTGAACCTGCAGATTGAAGGGTTAAAGGTCACGGTACATTCTGTGTATCCTGTTTTTTTCTTCTTACTTATATCCTATATTTTCATCATATTTACTAATGTGGGTATTATAGTGCTAGTCTGCATTGAAAGGAGCCTACACCAGCCTATGTATCTGCTTTTCTGTAATCTACCAATCAATGACATTATAGGAAACTCCATCATGCTGCCAAGGCTTCTTGCAGACATTTTGGTGCCTCCTTCTGAACGCATCATCAGCTACTATGAGTGTGTGGTCCAAGCCTTCTTCTCACATATGTTTGGCACAGCCTCTTATGTCATTCTAATGATCATGGCCTTTGACAGATACGTGGCTATCTGTAACCCATTGCGCTATTCTACTATTATGAACAAGAAAATGGTGATCAAACTGACTGTCTCTGCCTGGGGTATGTCCTTCTTGTTGGTGGCTGTTTTGCTTGGGCTGACCATTAGACTGAATAGATGCAGAGCCGTCATCTCAAATCCATACTGTGACAATGCCTCACTGTTTAAACTTTCTTGTGAGAGTGTTTTCATTAACAATGTATATGGACTGTCATTTACTGTGATTCTCTTTACATCTTCTATGGGCAGTACAGTGCTTACTTATGCAAAGATCACAGCTGTCTGTCTGACCAATAAGAGCAAATCTTTGAACAGTAAAGCTCTTCAGACTTGCAGCACTCACCTCTCTGTCTACCTTATCTTGCTTCTATGTGGAATGTTGACCATTCTGATGCATCGCTTCCCTCAGTACTCGGATTACAGGAAGCTGTCCTCCATTATGTTTCACATACTCCCCAGTAGCCTCAACCCCATCATATATGGTGTACAGTCCAAAGAGATACGAAAGTTCTTGTCCAATGTTTTTTTTACCGCTGACTAAGGGTGAATATATATAAATATATTTTTTATATCTGTTTATGTTAATTAAGTTATACGTAAATTGTGTTATATTTTCAGTAGCTCACTAAAAATAATCAATCTCTGTTTAATATGTGCTATAATCCAGTCAGGTACATGGGGGAATTGTGTTTGTATTGAATGTTTATCTTCTATCTCTATATGTGAACCATAATGCACACATTTTGAATGGTAACGGTGAATTAGTGGATTTCCAAAATTAACTTTGAACCTTTGAATCAAAACATTTTCCTGTAGTCAGTGCCATTAAATTCATTTGTACCATTTTTCATTGTAAATGTGCCGTTATTATTTAAATCAGGATCATACACTTAATGGATGTCTTTAAAAAATCGTTTTAATTAAAACCATTAGCTGCAGATAGGAGTGCCACTACTCCCTTCGGCCATCCCAGGATGTAGCTTGTGGTATAGCTATGTTTCAGCTGTGGCTTTGGGCCAGCCGAGGCCCTAAGGCCAATAAGCGAGGTGTAAACTGTGAAAATGTTACTATAGATAATAACTGAGAGCTTACAGTGCCTTATTGTCTTGAGAAAATCATGACTTATCACTCTCTAAAGACTCTCACACCAAAAAGTAGTATAGCTACATTGGTCCACAGCGGAAAACATAGTCGTTTCACACAGTGATTTCTCAGATGATAAAAACTCCCACTCACAAAACTGCTGACCTGTTTGTTAAAATTTAGAGAGCAGTCCAAGCCAAACCCCCAGGTTTTTTACAACAGGATATGACCCAAGCATTCAAACAGTTTATTCATAGTGCATATGCTATTGGGGGAAATGCGGAGGTACATTTGTGTGTCATCTGCATAACTGTGATAATGAATGTTGTATTTCTCTAAAGTTGAACTCAGTGGAAGCATATACAGTGAAAATAAAAGCCACCTTGACTGAAATGGTTCTATCTGACAGATAGAAAATGCAAAAAACCACGGGCTGAACTAACTTCCTTGAAGAGCAGTTCCTGAGAATAAATATTGGTGTTATAAAGGTTCCTGTACTTTGGGTGGAAACACGGCTTTATGTCTCTTAAGCTTTGCTTAGCCTGCTGCTTGTTGGCGCAGTTTTGCCCACACTGCCTAAAGCCGGTGTGGACAACATGGGGTTAACTGATGATGACTTGATGATCCAGGATAAAAATTATGTTGACTTAGACCTTAAACCATAAACAATAAATGATCGTATCATGATAGACTTTTGATCAATATCAATATAAACCATGTTCAATATATATTGATAAGAGACTGGACCACCAAATCTAACAGCTGGGTTTGTTACACAAACATGGTTCCATACTTATTTACAATATTTGAGTGTTCTTCATTGTTGTATCAACATTGGACTATTTATCAATGAAGAACAGTTGAAGGTCATATTAGTTCTAATGATTTGCGATACCTCCTTACCGATTTTGACTTGTTCTTAAATCCTCAGTTCATGTTTCTTTTTTTTTTTTGTCAAAATTTTTTTGGAATCAAAGACTTTAAATGCCAATGGAGATAAAAAATATCAAGACTGACTACACTGTTTTGCAGTGCTAAGAAGGGATGGCTAATGTAGAATCTGACCAGTGTTGTGCAAGTTACTTTAAAAAAGTAAATGAGTTACCGTGTTACAAATTATAAAATTAACTAGTTACTTCGGAAAGTAACTATTGCATTATACTTTCAAGTAAATTTTTAAATGTGTTGAAGATTTTGGACCCCACCTCCACCCCTCTTTAAACTTAAAATGCATTATGGTCAATTGTTTATGATAAATCTGAAAATTGTAATGAAAAAAGTGTAAAAAAGTGTTAAAGTGTAATTCCGGCAAAACATCTACTTTAAAATGACCAATGTGGTACAAATACAAAGGAAATAACTTCTCTTTACAGGCGCAGACATTTTTGTTGTCGAGTCGTACATTCAGCTTCACTGAACTCGGTCTACTCTCAGAACTTTGAGTGGGACCGACCAAAAGGGAGCGGTCTTCCATGAAATGCCAGGAGATTTACGCCTTACGACTCGTACGGGTGGGTGTACCATTCAAATGGATAGAACCATCAGCTGTTCTACAAAGCGCGGGTCACCTGGAGATGAGGTGCCCGTGTGACGTGTCACGGAGAGAGCTGTTCGCCTACGGTGGCTGTGGACCTGCGGTAAGTACCTCTCACCCAACCCCCCCCCCAGATAGGTAATATTGCACTCACCCAGGGAAAGCTTAGGACCATACCTTAAGTTCAGTGCACCACATAGGGACAGACATTAGGTTGCAGCTGTCTACCTGGGTAAAAACAATTGCGGTGGGGTCTGGCGTGTAACAGTCGCTATCTTTATCGATAGTAGCATGGCCATGCTAACTTCCACTGATAGCGTTATCTATCTATTTTCTTAACTATCAGAGGCCTGGCTGTCACCTGCCCCAATAATAAGAAATCAGTTATTTGAGCTTTGTGCATACTTTAAACCAAGTCCACGTGGATTGACAAATTAAACTACATGACAAGTGATGAAGAGAATTCCGCAATCAAAGGGGATACAAAATTATTTTTTGTGGAATCCAGGCTGCCTAGCAGAGCGAAATTAATCATGGTACAGAGAGCCGAAGTCACGCCCCTTCCGGTAGAGCCCACGGGACCTATGAGATCGAAAAATATGAATGGGTTTCAATGGAGAGAAAGTAATTATGTTCTGGTCCCAGTCTTTTTATGCCCTGGATTACACACATGTTGTTTGTGGATTTAAATGCTAATTTTTCATGCAAAGAAAACTACAATATTTCGCGAAGAAGTTTGATAATTTTAGGTTTTGTGTGAGGCCGCTTTGTGAACTACAGGTCTTCGCTGCTCTCGACGCATGATATACGTCACCATCCACACTTGGAACTCTGGTACAGACATGGCAATCTCTCTGCTCCACTTCACTGCTTTTTTTCAAGGCAAGGATGAAAGCATTGAAAGAGGTGACAACCACTATAAGTCGGGGCATGTGGAGAGTTTTAGTTATGCCGATGGGGAGATTGTCGGAGATTCCGAGTCTTCACATCGGTCGGGAATCGAAAGAAAGAACAGCCGTAACTACTGGAATGGGTACATTCAGGAACAAAACACACCGGCATCTTGGTCCGATTAATTGGCACTGAATCGCTGTGAGAAAGGGTGATGAGTCTGATGTGACGTCACATACGCAACATTAGGCGATATGTAGTCTTTCTCATTGTGTTTTCTCTACAGCATTTATCTGAACAATTGCACAATAAATGGTCAAACTCTATGAATGAAAAAATTATCATTTAAATCCACAAACGACATGTGTAATCCAGGGCATATAAAGACTGGGACTAGAAAATAATTACTTTCTCTCCATTGAAACCCATTCATATTTTTTGATCTCATAGGTCCCATGGGCTCTACCAGAAGGGGCGTGACTTCGGCACTCAATACCCACGCTAGGTCTGGATACGTCACCCCTTGTATTCTTCTGATTGGTCGTAGTGTTATCCAATTGTGTGCAGTGATATTTTCAATTGCACGCTTGGTTCCACCCCTCGAGTTGGGCCATTTTCATTACTCGTTGCCAGACCCTAGAGCATTCGAGATGTGGGTCTGGATTTCCAGGCTAGGTGATAATGGCAATTTCAACTAAATGCCTTGTACGTAAAAATATCTGGTACATATCCGATTATTAGTTAGTGGAGGCATACTGTTACTCTATTAACGGTCAAACTGGGTAATTTTCGGGTGAATATCTAAGAGGGAGGAGGATACCAATAATAACCGAAGTGTATCTTAAGTTTTAGTATTTCAATGACAACACTAGTGCCCCAAGCAATCTACTGTCATCTATATATTGGAGACCATGGGAAGAACGTAACACAGCACTTTTTTCTATCCGTATCCACTTGCCACCCTTTTCATCTATTTATGTGGGGTATTAAAAAAGAAAAATCTAAACAATGCAAAAGGCAAATTAAATGCCTGCTGCAATAGCAGGTATGGCCAGGGGAAGCACCAGTTTACCACAGGTTAGAAGCCAGGGTGCAGGAAGTGGAGGGACATCTTCGGACAAAGAATACCCAGCAAATGTGGATATCATTATTTATGTAATGATTATATTCAGCATTAAGTTCAATTCAACCTGCTCTGGTGGCAGTTGCCATAAAACATTGACAATTAGCCTTTCCAATAGGCAATTAAAAAAAATACAAATGTATTGTCAAGTCTTTACAGTCTGTACAATGTAATTAATAAAGTTGAACAGGAATGTGCACTTTCCAGATTCACGGTTGGTTACAAAGATACACATAATGTTATTGAATGATTATAAATTACAGTAGCCTATATATATTTTAATATCTTTAAAATGTATAATTTTATTATTCTTATATTTGAAATATTATTCTATTCAAAACAGTGTTTGTGTTAGTTATATTTTTCATGATATTGGTGAAAAATAACGTCTACGTGCAATAAAATCGCCCCATCCCCCTAAATTGGCTGAACCATAATCTCGTATGGATGCACTCCTACCCTCCTCAGAAGATACCAGCAGATGTAGCCAAGGTACCGTTCATTTAGAGTTTTTGATATGTAGTTCAGCACTTTTGAGGATGCAAACCCAAATGGGGAAGAATACTTAATATATAAGGCCTACATATTATGGGTAATAGGTAGCAATAGCTAAATAATAAATAAAGAAACCAACTCTTTGTAAATGGAAATCATTTTGTGAGGCTAAACTGAACAAAATTTAAAATTCTCTATGAAATGCATGTGGCAACAGATTAATTTAACATAACATTTATGTTAAACAGAAGTGCCATGAAATAGAACAAATAATATGCCAAAACGCAAGCTAATATATGTTTGACCATGTTCCTTACAATGACTCAGTGTTAACCACATGTTTTGTTTTTGAATTTCTTAGTTTTTCGAGAGAAGGCTTTCATGACTTTACTGCGTATCTCCTTGGTGTTGATTCCGTAGATAAGTGGGTTCAGGATGGGCGGAAACACCAGGATGGACACACCGACCGACCTAAAGAAAAAAAAAAAAGGCAATCATGCGACACCAGGGGATTAACACACCACTAATCGACTCCTCGGGTTGATGCACTGTGTATCAACCCACTGCTCCTACAATTTAAGGATGGGTCAAACACAGAGAAGCAATATTTCTGCAGGGATTGACAAAGTGTATGTTTCAGGTTAACTTTTATAAGCAATAGTGCCTATCAATTGTAATAGTTCATCTCAAAACTTGATTGACAGACAAAATCCAATGGGATTTGAAAATGTGGCTATTCCTTCACGTTTCACCTGAGCTAAGCACTGTGTGAGTGAGGAAAGTGAAAAGGGAGGGTGAGGAGGCCCCACGATGACGCTGACCTGCGCAGGAAGGGCGACACGCTCAGTCGGTGGGACAGCACCGAGAACAGGGTGGTTAACTCAAACACCACAAACACCACCAGGTGAGTGCCACACGTGCGCAGGGCCTTGCTCCGTGCATCTGCCTGCCTGGGAGTGATAGAGAAGACGTAGAATGACACAACCATTTAAGATCCCAATTGATTTGCACGACAACCCCTTTGACTCGCCAAGATAAATCCAAAAGTATGTTGTCAATGTTGTCTTCTGTGGTGTTTTATGTCCACTTCAATCTTTATGGCATGCTGGGGTCCTGGACCAGGCCTTTTTTTGGCAACTAGATTTTTATCCCAATGCAACTAATCTGTTCTTCTGAAAGTTTCCTAAAATAAATAAATCTGGGTTTGATCCTCATTAACATTCTAGTAAGGTCGGAAGGTGGGATTTACTTATTGTAGGCCTTACATACAAATTATAAACATCAAAATGTATATTGATCATTGAAAAAGTAATTATATGATAAATATTGTCCAGTACATTTTTTATTCTTATATAACGGTGATTTCCACTGTAATGTTTTCTATTGATGTTTGCGTCAAGTTGTGTTTTCTGAAGCGACACAGTGAGATCATGAGCAGCGTGGCTGAGGTGTTCAAAGGAGGCGCTGGCACTCTGAATGTTGTCTAGTTTTCATCGTCTGCCTGAGCTGGTCCACAATACCCGGCAATGCCATGACCGCGAAAAACTGTAACCATGACAGTTCTGATAGAGGATGAGCTGTTAAATCCCCCCCGCACGCACACACACACACACACACACACACACACACACACACAAACCCACACACACACACACACACACACTTGTAAAGCAATTTGGGTGTCTGCTATATAAATACCATAAATTATTCTGGTCATTATTTTAATAAATATTATTACTACTATGATTATTGTTATTACACCTTTACCTGTTAAGGATGCAGGTGAGCAGTATGTGTCCGTACGTGAAGAGGACGGTGAGCATGGAGGTGCCCTGCATCAGTACGGTGATCAGCAGGCCGTACACGTTGTTGGCAGTCGTGTTCTCACACACCAGCTTCATCAGGGACGGGTTGTTGCAGTAGAGGTCAGCCAGGCGCCAGCTGCACAGCCGGAAACGAGTGAGCATGAGGAAGAGGCTGCCCACCAGCACCACGTCCGTCAGCCACATGCCGGCGATGATCCAGCGCAGGTTGCTGGCGGTCATGAGGGCGTGGTAGCGCAGCGGCCGGCAGATGGCCATATAGCGGTCAAACGCCATGACAGTGAGGATCACCAGGGAGCCGCCGCAGTACAGATGGACCTGAAACATGGAACAATACTAAGAGACTCTAATCACAACGAATCGACTCTTTTAATACAGGTGTCGCTCAATACACAATTAGGAAATAATTTTTGTTCTGCTAATACTACTACCCGTGCCCTTGTACCCCCCCCCCCTTGCACTTTTGATAGTCCTGCAATGATTTGTTGAGTGCATTTTAAATGAACATTTATTTTTACCACAATGATTGACCAGAGAGACTGAAACAATAAAAAGAAAGGAAGGGAGAAGGGAAGAAGGAAGAGAGAAAAATAAAACACACTATCAAAAAATAACTCAATGCTATTCATGATACATGAATTGAAATATAGCATGTTCCATACATAACTATTTACAATTACAATACTAAAAACATGTAGTAAAGTGAATTTCTCATCAGCAGCCTACCAGCAGGGCCTGAAGGTAACAGGCTAGGCTGGATATGCTGGTGCTCTGGCTCACAATGCTAGCGATAGGAAAAGATGAAATCACTTATGAACACATTTAGATACAACTAAATTCAACAAGAAGTGGCTAAGAAGTAAAGACAGTATTTTTAACATGAATATAAACAACCTAACATTGACATGTTTTTCAAATATTTGACTTCTCAGCAAGTAGTTTATATGGTTTTAATAAAATCAATGTGTTTTGAGTGTCATACAAATGTCAACATAAGACGTACTTATAACAGTGCTTTTTCTCGATTGTTTATGGAGCCTACAATCTTAAAACACAGCACACCTTTTAGTATCAACCGTATGGTTCTGTAAAACAATAAATTAATCCAACAACAAATCCCCCACCTGTGAATGAGGTGGGGGAAAAGAGCAGTAGCCCCGATCATGTCGTTGATGGGTAAGTTGATGAGCAGCAGATACATTGGCTTGTGCAGCTGCCTGTCAAGTGCAATGGTCAGTAGCACGGTCATGTTGCAGGTGATGATGAGGCAATAGGTTAGGCTGCTGAATAGGGCGGCAAAGTGGGAGAGAAATGGAGAGATGTCCAAAGACTCCATCGAAAGAATCTGTGAGTTATTTGACATTTTCTCTGAAATTGTGGCTTTGATTGTAGAGGCAATTGTTCAAAATGAACAGCAGTTATTGCGCCTTCCCATTATGCAGCACAGCATATCCATCTACAGAGAAAAACAAGAATGGTGAACATGTCCTTATAAACATCAACACCTTTTTTTGAGATACAACCTTAAAAAAACATGAGACTTTTTGACATGTTACCAAGCCATCACATTGAAAATTTACATTTGTGTTTCATCACTGCAGAGTTGTGCCGTCTTAATTATGAGCTGCAATAAAGTTGTGTTTCTTGTCGTCCAAGTGTCGTCCTCCTTCATTGCATCTAAATCGTTGTCTAAGACTGTCAGTGGCTCATCAGCTGAGCCACTCCCTGACTCTGATCAGGCCTATGATGCTGATGCTATATATACTTAAGGCCTCCCCCAGCATGAAATCCCCAAGGACCTCCAAACACCGTTTCACAACATCAAGACAATATCAAAACCCTCAGTTTTGGCATGGTTGCATTAGATTTGATAACATTCCATTTTCTGTCATTGCACAAGTAGCCTATAGCGGAATCCGATTTCTGCAGACCTATGAGCATTGCAGTGCCCAGGGATCAACTCCAGGCCTAGTGCCAGTGCCTTGGTCAAGGGCAGCAGCAGAAACCTGGAGAATCCGGAGGAAGTTCTAGTTACAAAACATTTGCTTAAATCATTCCTGCTTTGATTGGTTTTCAATAATTATCACAGCCTCTCATTAAACTTTGATTAATACTAATTGGAAAACACCAGACACACCTTCTTGGAAAGGAGGGTATGATGATCCAGACCCAGTTTGATACAAAATATAGGCCTATATATTTTAGTAGATATTTGATTAGATTCAGGGTTCCACACAGACATTGTGGCATGAGCAGAATTTCATGACTTAGAGGGCTTTTAGATATATCACATCACATATCATGTGATATTTACCTGAGGGGCCCTATTCAGACATCACCCCATTACCCATTTTGTATGATTAATGAAGCCCTATTAAGACATATTCTGTATTTGATCTGGGGCCCCATTGAGATGGTCATCCACCCCTGTATTAATAAAGTTGTTAAACCAGTATCTTTTTAACCTCAGAGGGTACTGAAATCAGAAATCTATTTTAAACTCTAATATTTGATATATTTGATATTTGATATATATATTTTTATTTTTGTTATTTATTTATTTTAACACACAACCCTGGTTTTGTGTTATATAAATGTTACTGAATTACAGTTGATACCCAATCATTTGGATCCATTTATGATTAACTGTTTAATTGAACATTTTATGTTCAGGGATGAGGCAACCCTAGACCTTTGTTAAACTTTGTAATGATTGAGTAATTTAGGAGAGTATATGATGTTTTTGATAGACAAAACAAAGAAACAATATAATAAATAATAGTATGAATAATTGTATTAATTAATACACCTGTGTCTGCAAACTCTTGATGAAACTGTATTGCTACTATGATACCAATGATATACATATTTGTATTGCTCTATGTTGCCACTATTACGTCACAGCAACAATGAGTGTCCCCTTACGTAAATGAATGACCCGTCAGGAGGGCTAATTTGCCTATTTAAGAAGACACTCACTAGAGGAACTGAATATCATTAATGATGTCCTCTGAGGGCTGGTTAAAGCAACATCGTTATTAGCTGTTCCTCGTGTTAATTAATCTTCAGGGGAAAGAATCTGCCATTTGCTAAATGTTTACCAAAGTTTGATGACAACAAAGTAAGGACACAACGCCTATATGGAAAGTTGCAGAATGTTTTTTTAATGTATCAGAACATTTAATGTAATGTAAAACAGGCAAAATTAAAACAAGGACTAAAGAAACATGAACAATTCAGGACAATTCGGTGACATCTAAATGATATATGTTGATGGCCCACACACTGTGGGCACAAGCATACACACAAAGCCCGGAGAGTCAGATGATCAAACAAATTAGATTGATATAAATTAATGCATATAATGCAAATAATGCAAAATAAATATCAAATTCAAGTTAGCAACATGGGTACCAGAAAGGCACACTGAGATGGAC
>JAOPUA010000152.1:16080547-16094130 GCA_027122455.1 Trisopterus luscus | reverse complement strand
CCGCAATACGGCAACACCACTCAGTGGTCAACACAGACATTACAACATAAATGGAAAACAGGAAAATGGCTCTTACAAGGCCAAATTTGTATTCTGAGCCTCTTATCACCACCCCCTTGATATTATGACGCTGCCTGATTGCTTGAGCTAGTGGTTCGATGAAGATATATATAAGATATATATAAGACACGTAAAGTGTCGGTGATGGGAAACACCCTTGGCTAGGTGACCTCTCTAGCTCAATCTGCTCCGTCATACTACCATTCACTTTCACTCTTGCTGTTGGCTCATGATACAATGACGGTATTCATTTGATAGAATCCCCATTGAAGCCACATTTTTCTAGGACTTTATACAGGTAGGTCCACCTCACACAATCAAATGCCTTTCGTGCATCCAAACTCACTAAGACCACACTCCTCCACCTCCTTTGAACTTCCTCCACTCTGTGAATTGTTTTCCTTATATTGTCCTGGGCCTGCCTTCCTTTTTTAAAACCAGTCTGGTCTTCATCTATAATATCGGGCATGAATAACTCAAATATTTTTTAAATAATTGAAATATAGATCTTATAGTCGACATTAAGCATGGATATTGGTCTGTAGCTACTACACAGTTCTTTATCCTTGCCATCTTTAGGTATTATAGAAATTATAGCCTCTTTCCAGGATGGGGGAATTTTGCCCCAAATCATAGTGTATCTAAATGATGCTGACAATAAGGGGTTAAGTTCCTGCCTAAATGCTTTATAGAATTCTGATGGGAATCACCACCTGGTGATTTACTATTCTTTGGTAAGACAGAAAACCCTTATAAGCATCTACATTCAATTACACCCCGGGCGAGACCCCCTCCGAAAAAAATAAAAGAAATATAATTTAAAAAAAAAATCAAGATTGCACACATACTTTAATATAACATTTGAATAACACACTAAGAGAATCAATTAACACAATTCTGCACAAAACAGTACCTGTGTATTTATAATATTCTGAATGAAATGTGCGTTATTTGGAGGAAAGTCGAGGTGTCACTGACTTTAGCCCATTAATTCCGAGTATTGTTCCCCCCCTTGTCCAGTTGGGAGACTCAGAGGTGAATTGCCCCCGTGCCCCCCTCCCCTTGCCAATTCCCCACACAGTGATACGATAAATAATAGTAAAACGTTTTGCGATGCAGATTTAATTTTTTATGCTTTTTTGTCTTAGTGAAACGAGGTGAAAATCCTGCATCGTATGATGCCCGGTTCTCAGTAATGTGAGTCCCGGTTCCTTGATAATATGAAGTGAACGAAATGCAAGGCTGGGATGGTACTGCGGAGGATGGTCAAAACTAATTGTTACCACTCATTCCTCAAGTCGTCTTCTTTGGGAATTTGCTTTCACACAGGGAGCATCTTATCGACATGCATGGCGGCTAACCGAGCGCCACCAGTTACTGCTGTAAACAGCTTTGTTTGAGTGAGCGGCTAACAGCCCGTAGGCGGGACTTCTGCACTTAAGCACCGCCCACTGCACAGTCTGACGTCACATTATCGAGGCAATAAATTGCGTACGCAAACAAGTTGTTTCACACACTTATTGAGGGGAATTCTTTAGCAGACGTAAAACATGTATGCATGCATACGTCATGTAACATCTAAAGCAAAGGGAAAAGTCGAAAAAAGCATAATATCTCCCCTTTAAGGAAAAATGCTGAATCAAAATACTGCCTCTGCTATCCGATCCGTCGTAGATGTTGTTTAACTGTTGCCAGGTTACAGACAGAAATGCATACTGGGTAATATAGCTTCTGTTACAAAGAATAAAAACATTCTCTTAAAAACATAGTTGAAATACTTAAATAAAGGAATACATAAAGGAATGGAATGCTACAACCTAGTATCATTGCCACATAATAGGAGAAATGTAGATAACTAATCAATTAGTTATCTTAACTAATTGAAAGGAAACTTGGCCAGGAAAATTAAAGCAAGCATTGTTTCTGGAACATTAAGCTCCAGTGCTCCAACCACCCACCTTGCGACTTCAATACATTGTCTAATGTTTGCCATGGTTGGCTGCTGATGGGGCAGCAGAAACAGGGAGGGATAGGATACAATTGTAGACAACTCAGGAAACATAACAAAATATTGCAACTTAAGCAATTAGAAAGTTAGCCGCTAGCATGAAGGCAAAGCTAACCTGTTGAATTAAAAAGATTCATTATTATTAGCAGAAGCATCATATTTGAGTCACCCTGTCAGGGTTACTTACAATATTCCTTACATTATTATACATAAAATGAGGATGGCTTAGAGATCTTGGAATATAGTTTATTGAGAGTGTTTTTTCACCATATAAAGCCATGCATGTCTGTGAATATATGGATTTGAATCCAAGCACAAATGAGACATAACAAGATAGAATAAGAAATAATGACAGTCCAAATAATAGTTTGCAATATGTAATAAATAAATAATGAATTAACCTGACGCAAAATCAGGAAAAGCACATTATTGATGTGCTTTTTACACAGGTGTGGTTAATTAACTGGAACGGGAGAAATTCTTTTTTTTACCAAGTTAATGTGGAATTTTTACATGAAATACATATGCAAAAACAATATAATAATTTTACTTTTAACAATTTGGTTATATGAAGTAGTAGTGGCTACTCATTAAATCGCATTGTCCCGGTTTGATTAAACATTGGCTACTGAAAAAACACTGAAAACTGTGTTTAGATCTAAAATGGGCAAAAACAGATCAGCTCTAAATCCGCTTCCTCATATACATAATTACATTTGAATATAAACACATTCAAACCGGCCGACATTATAAAGGCCAATAATAATTGTATTATAACAGTTGTGCTCTACAGCAGAATTGTGCAAAAGTTTTCATAATAAGCTGCATAATAACCGGACGGAATCAAATGTACAACCATATGCAGCTTGCAGCATGGAAAAAACATTTAGGCCACAACCTTAGTAAAGAGTTCAGGGATAGACTGTGTTGATCAGCCTTTTGGCAGCTAGAAAAGGACGCCGGCAGAAGGTGCTTTTGATGGCGTCTCTCAGCTCCTTATTTCTCAGGCTGTAGATGACTGGGTTTAATAAGGGGGTGAGCACCGTGTACAAAACAGAAACAATGATGCGGACCTGAAATAAAGTAGTTTCATTGTTTAGATCACATAGTTCATTAGCACTTGGATATAACATATTGAATACTATTGTACAAATACATTTCAATTGTTTAACCATCATTGAATTTGTATAGGACATACTTAGATGCTCAAATACATTTTTCATCATTATGACATTAAAAGATTAATATTGTAAGGAAGGACATGGTGATGTGGTCTGTATTGTAGCAGCTGACTAGGTTGAACCGGCTGGATATCAACCAAATTAGAATGTTTTAGCCAAAAAATGTGATTGTTTTTTTCATAATGGACTAATGCTCTATCTTTTGTGCTGTTTAGTCTAAACAGGCAGGCAGCTGAGGCAAGTTTGCTCCATGCTAAATATATACAAAATGTATACAAATATTTTGGTGCCAACCTCTGTACCGACTGTATCGTAAAATGGTGTTAATGGTTAAAAATAGTTATCTTTTAGTTATTCGCAAAAATAGGGAGCTTATAGAGGTGAGACTACCTACTTTATGGTCAAGCATTCGTCAACATTTTTCAATTATTATAATGAAGTCTAAATTACAGCATAAGGTATGCATTGAAAGCTGGCCTCTTACCTCTGCAGGGAAGTTTCCCACACGGTAAGATATGTAAACAATGGAGGCAGAGCCGTAAGAGATAAACACTACAGTCAGATGTGCAGCGCATGTAGCAAAGGCCTTCAGCCTTTCAGCCCTGTTCATCTTGGATAATGACAAGCCAATCAGAACGTAGGAGGTCAGAATAAGCACTCCTGTGAGCAGCAGAGCCACCAAGGCGGAGGAGAGCGAGAGAATGTTATCCGAATAGGTGTCACCGCAGACCAAACGTCTCACAGATGACGGGTCGCACCAGCCATGGCGTACAACGTTAGGGCCACAGTATGTCTTGTGCCAGGAAGGGGCTGTCCCTGGGAGACTGCATATGGCCCCAAAGCCCCAGGCCGCTGCGATGAGGATACAGCGGACCGGCCTGGTCATGACTGCCGTGTAGTGCAATGGGTTGCAGATGGCCATGTAACGATCATAGGCCATGACCGTTAAGATGCCCCGTCCAGTTACAGCCATTTGGATGAAGCAGTACATCTGGAGGAAGCAGCCACGGACTGAGATGGTATGGGTTTTGGTCAACAGTCCGGAAAGCATATTGGGGATGGTGACTGTGGTGTACAGGATATCGACCACGGACAAATTGTGGAGGAAGAAGTACATGGGGGAGCTGAGCTTTGGGTTGGTCAAACTCTGTGTACAAATGACAAACAAAGACAAACCAAACTGTTGAGGAATTCCAGAATTAGTTAATAGCAATGAATAATAAATACATAAGAAAGAGCAGACTGATTTAGTCAAATAGATTAATCTACAAATCTGGTCTCATGAGAGACCTATTTGATATATAATTATGCACTTGAGCATATAAGAAATTAATTATGAAATTAATTACCATAAATATGATCATGCTGTTTCCAACCAGGATAAAGATGTAAGCCACCAGGAAGATATAGAAAACCGCGATCCTGGTCTCCCCCAGATTGCTGAGGCCCTGGATAATAAAGAAGGACAGGACTTCAGGCGGTCGGCTGCCGTTCTGAGTCACGGCTCTCTGACTGCCAGCCCGGCTCAAATGGAGATCTACAGAAACCGGTACAGTGAGATTAAGACATTACATTTCACAATGTTTATACCAGCAGGAAACTGTTACATGTATAAAACGTCTTGATTAATAAGATCTTAATTTTGAGTTTGTGAGTGAAAAACAACTATCAGAACCCTATGCAATGGATTGGTCTGACTCAATTGACTCAATATTGTTCGTAAAACTGAAATGTGGTAGCAACAGAATCATACATAGAAATGTAGTTCCAAACTGAACTCACCGTAGATATACTAGTTTATCTTGAAGGCCGTCCTTCATTCAGTATTGAATGTCACATCTAATGACAGTTCGTCATCTTAGCTTCATATCTCACTAGGGTATTGTTAATTTGAAAGCAGATTTATGAAACAACTGAATAAACACAACTTACCAGCAGTGCTGCCTTGTACATTTTCAAACGTCATTAGGTCCATTCTACACAGTAGACAGGTAATCACCTGTAACACAAAACATTTAAACAGTCTCTACACAAGCCACTTCATGTAAAATATACCAATCTTGTTTTCTCAATGCATGGAACAGTTATAAAAATTAATTAAAAATAATATTAAAATACGTAAAATAAACAAGATTGCTATATATGTGGGTAACGACCAAGTTCCTTTAGGTTGGGTTGGACTCCCGTGGGTATCAGAGACCGTTGATCTTAAATACATTGCACTTTCTAAAATGCTTTTTTAACTCTGCCTTTATTTTCTATCTATTTTACTTTATTTTATTGTATGACAATGTTTATATGTTCAGCACTTTGAGTCTGCCTTGTGTATGAAAAGTGCTATATAAATAAAGTTGCCTTGCCATGCCTTACATCTGAAAGTACAGGTCAGGAGTCATACAATTGTATAAGGTTTCTAGACAACATTGCCGGTATGTCATAACATATGATAACATTAAAATGTACTCTTAACATACCTGCAATGGGGAGTAACTGAATATTATTTGTCCGTAGAACCTACCTGAGCGACCAACTTCTCTACACCTTGCTTGGTGAAACTTCACTAGTCACAACTAGCCAAAAGAAAACTTAATCTTAAATACACATTTGGCCTTAATCAAGTCCACCTCCAAACCCCCAATCTCGTTAAATCACACCCACTATATTAGTTAATGCTAATTATTACAGGTTTGGCTAAAGAGGCTTTAGGGACCTTTTAAAGACCTTCCATACAGGGAAACTAATTGGGGGAAATGTCTATTGTCATGGTAACAGCTGTTCTTTCACAAAATTAATTAGTCACACAATTACATACAATGTGTGTTTCAGAGAGAGAGAGAGAGAGAGAGAGAGAGAGAGAGAGAGAGAGAGACTTCAACTACTTTGTTAATGCTAACGAGTAAACAGCGGGACCAATAGCACTCAATACCACAGCTTTTGAAGGAAAAGACAATTAGTTACAACAGTTATTTTTATGGGGGCGGGGGATAACTTTTTGTGCAGGAATCACACAGATTATTTTGCTGGAGACTTAAGCTTCCTTTATGTATGTATATATGAGTCCTGGTGGGGGATTTTGTAGAGACAAAGCATGCATTCCTGTTGCTCATACCGCCCTGTGTCTCTTCTGCCTGTAGATTTTAAGATTCTAGCAAAGGTCTTGGCCACACATCTGGAATCCATACTCCCACATATAATTTCTTCAGAGCAAACTGGATTTGTTAAAAACAGATTCTCCTTTTTTTAACATACATCGACTTTTCAACATAATCTACCATCCCTCACAGTCCGCCACACCTGAAATGGTAGTTTCATTAGACGCCAAAAAGGCGTTTGACCGGGTGGAGTGGAGTATTTGTTTTATATATATGAAAAGTTTAGCTTTGGACAAAAGTTCATATAATGGGTCATGCTGTTGTACAAATAATGTTTAATCTGAACTCTTCTCACTCTTACATGGCACACGACACACGTTTGCTATTGCAATTGAGCCATTAGCATTGTATTATGCCAGACAACAAAACTGACAGGGATTTTTAGAGAGGGCCAAGAACATAGGGTCTCCTTATATGCAGACAGTCTGTTAATATACCTCACTGACTCCTCCCATTACCTACCATCTGCCGCAAATATATTAGAAACATTTGGTAAGCTCTCAGGATACAAAATGAACCTGTCCAAGAGCGAGCTTTTCCCAGTAAACGAAGCAGCGTGTTCATTATCATTCAACAGCTTCCCTTTCGAAGCAACTTCTAAATTTATTTACCTTGGAATCAATGTGCCAGACAAATTTTTTAAACTTTTTAAAGAGAACTTTCCTTCTCTCATGACAAAAGTAGATCAGCTCTTAAAACGAAGGACCCAACTCCCTCTGTCTGTAGCATTGAAATGTCTATATTCCCAAAATGTACATATTTGTTTCAAAATATTCCTGTTCTCATTCCAAAGTCTTTTTTTTCGTAAACTGGACGCAGTTTTTTAATCATTCATTTAGCATCATAAACCTGCCAGAGCTAGGAAAAGCCTCCCGACGCAACCAAAATGTTCTGTTCTTCCAGATTTCCAATCCTACTACTGGGCATGTAACATCCGACCCATGTTGCATTGGCTATATAAAGACCCCGGTGCTGATGCACTTTCTTGGAAGTATTGAGTCTAAGTCATGTAAAAAATCCTCATTGGCTGCTCTTGTATATGCACGTCTCTCATCATCGTACACGGCTCATACAACAAATGTAGTGGTTAAAACATCTCTGAAAATATGGCCTCAGATAAGGAGACATTTTGGTTGGCACTCCATTTCATTCAAATCCCCTGTCTATGCTAATCATTATTTCAAACCATCTGCTATGGATAAAGCTTACTTATATGGTACAATGCGGATTTCAGACTTATATTACGACACTTTAATATTCCTAGAACTAATTTCTTCAACTTCCTTAGGAATATTTCCCCAATATTTCCAAGACAACCTTCTAGTGCCCCTTATGACCACATATTAGATAAGCCTTTTTCATTCAAGGTTATATCAGCCACTTATAGTACACTAATGGCACCCTCAAACATTTCTGACTTGGTGAAGGTGAACTTGGGGAGCCAATTTGTGTAGAATCTTGGGATACTGCCGTGGACAGAGTACATAGTTCATCAATCTGTGCCAGAAATGAGTTGCTACAATTCAAGGTTTTGCATCGCGCCCAATGGACTAAACTCAGACTGTCAAAATGGTTTTCTGATATAGACCCATTATGTGAGGATGTAAGTGCAATCCAGCATCACATACCCACATGTTCTGGTCTTGCACAAAGCTAGGTCATTATTGGTCATCCATCTTTGACACAATATCAGGCTTCTTTGGACAAACAATCTCACCATGCCCTTTGGTTGGGTTACTTGGGGTTGTACCTGATAATTTGTGCGCAATCAAATAGTGTTGCTTTCCTAACGCTCCTGGTCAGGTGGCTGATTTTGATCAAATGGAAGGACTGTAAACCTCCAACATTCACACATTGGGTCAAGGACGTTCTTCACTTCCTCAAACTTGAAAAAATAAGATATTCTTTGAAAGGATCAGCAAAAAACTACAATAAAATATGGGGACGTTTTCTGGACTATGTCAAGACACACACCACACTTAACTTAGAATAAGTAGAGAATAAGTATACTCCACGGCATAAGGTTGCCATTAGTTAAATAACAACCCTAACCCCCTCCCTTAAATGTGATTTTCTTATTGGTACTTTTTTTTGGTTTTGTCTTTGTTTGTCTGTCTGTCAGACTGTTTCATTATACTTTACACTGTTCATTTTTGTCTTTTGTATTTTTTTATTTTATGTCAGTTACTACATTCAATGTAAAAAAGAAAAGACTGAACTGAAATAAAAAGAATGTTCAAAAAAAGAGTTGAATGCAGTCATATAAAAGTGGTCAGTTATCGGTTATCCTATCATTTGTGACCATAACGTGGGGCATGGCTCTCAGTCATGGGCCACGGTAACTTGGCCTTGGACATACACACATACATTTTGGTGTGAGACTGGGTTGAATATATTTGAGAGACGCTAAACCCAGTGTTTTTGATAGAATTTGAACATTAAAAGATTTTAATAAATGCGCTTTGGGCTGAGAGTTTTAGAAAAGAGGGGGATGTGTTATCCCCATGGTTACGAACCCACAGCTACTGTGACTGTTAAATGTTGCATGTGAAATGTGCCACACACTGTAGCTTTATACTATAGGTTTCCGGGAAGCCTGAGCCTCACTTGGAAATGGACATTAAATAAATCGAAGCTCAGACGAAGCTTCACCATACTCTCTTACCCATCATAGAGTGTGACTCCAGGTTGCTGTTGCATATTTTCTGCAAAATTTCTGAGTGTAAAGCGTAGATGGCCATAAGTCTATGCTTTGAGTTTGTTGCAAGGGTGCAGAGTGAAAAGATGCAGGCATAAATATAGGATGATTATCAGTTTTTTTTAATCTATAAACAAGGTTGGTTGACATGACAGTATATGCATGTATACAATATATAAACAGAATGCTTTGGTTCATGATAATGATATGTTAAAAAATGTTAGGGTTAGGGTTACCTAACTACAACATAGCCTATATAGTTAGTTAATTTGTATTTTGAAATATAAGTTAGAATTTGTATGTACCGTTTTTCTGATGATGTTGAACTGATGTTACTGACACTCTATGGCACTCTAAGTGCTCACCAGAGCGACGACCTGTGGAAAGAAACCTTTCTAGTGTCTGATTATCGTGTACGGTGCTCCTGACTCTGTACATGGATTCCTGAATGGGGGGGAAGTTTGCACCAAGGACATTTTCTATAGTCCTGACTGTCCATTATAGCCTGTTCCTGCATCATTGGTGGCCAAAACAGACAGTGATGGTTATGCAGAGAACAGACTGGATTATTGCAAAATAAAAATCGATCAGAATCTCCAGAGGAGATTATAGGGGTTAAACTAGTAAATCATCTACTGAGCATTTTGGATGATTGTGTCTGTGTTCGATGCCCATTTAAGGTTCTGGGAGATAATGGATGCCAGAAACCTAACGGTTAACACACCAGACACAGTGATGTTGAGTATGGTGACCAAGTATGGTCAGGAGGTGTCCTGCAAATAAGATACTTATGTATATGCATGTTTATTATATTAACAAGTTAAATACAAGTGTCATAAAATATACAAGGTACAAATAAGGGCTCTTAGGAAGTGAGAATAGCATTAACTCTCTTATTACAGCTATTGATATTTACAACAGCAAAAACATCAACCTTACACTGATGACATCTTCTTGGACCTCAACAAATTGGACAAGAATTTCCGGACCTCTGTTGACTGAAAGCCATAAATGATTGGGTTGAGGCT
The DNA here is from genome assembly GCA_027122455.1 of Trisopterus luscus. Taxonomy (NCBI): domain Eukaryota; kingdom Metazoa; phylum Chordata; class Actinopteri; order Gadiformes; family Gadidae; genus Trisopterus; species Trisopterus luscus. The sequence continues at coordinate 16,084,003 of JAOPUA010000152.1, read as the reverse complement.
GCTTGGAACTATATGGAACAAGATGGATGAAATCCTTCGTTCATGTGTGTACATGGGAAAACGGTGGAGGATTATAGGTGTCAAACCACTAACCACCATGATTAAATAGAGACACAGATGAGTGCTGCAAGTCTTTAAGGCTTTACTATTCAAAGCCTTGCTCTTGCCCTTCAAACAGACAACTGTGATCTTAACATAGGTAAGGAGCATACTGCCCATAGATGCAACAAATAGAGCCACAGTAAATGTGAGGCCATACACGTTATTAATAAAAACACTGTCACAGGAAAGTTTAAATAAGCTAGCATTGTCACAGTAAAAATTTTCAATGACATCCCTGCATCTGTTGAGTCGTACTGTGAGACTCAGGAGAACTGCCACTAAAACAAACGCAACCCCCCACGCTGCAGCAGTCAGATTAATAACCATTTTGTTACTCATTATTGTAGCGTAGCGCAAGGGAACACAGATGGCCATGTATCTGTCAAAGGCCATGATCATCAGAATTGTGTGGGAGGTTGTGCCAAACATATGTGTGGTAAAGGCCTGGACCACACACTCGTAGTAACTGATGAAGCGTTCAGAAGGAGGCACAAACACGTATGTGAGCAGCCGTGGCACCATGATGGAGTTGCCTAATATGTCACTGATTGGCAGGTTGCAAAAAAGGAAATACATAGGCTGGTGAAGGGTCCTTTCAATGAACACTATTGTTACCATGCCCACATTCACAAACATAATGAAAAGGTAGGTGAACAGCAGGAAGATGAACGCAGGGTACATTGCGTCCTGTGTAACTCTTAACCCTTCCACACGAAGCATGTAACTGTTGTACGTGTAGTTCTCCATTTGGCTTTAAAATAAAGAAAATCTGATATCTGAAAAGTTTTGGTAGTTAATGTAAAGGAAAGACAATAATTAGAAAATAATGAATATGTTGCAACACTTATTTCAAGATATCAACATTGATAATGTGATTTTAATTAGAAATGTAATTTTGCATTAATTTATTTTTATTATTATTTACTCAATAATAATCATAATTGACTATTTCTCTTGAATAATCAAAAAAGTCAAATACTATATCTTAAAAAAAGAAAAATATATAATATGAATTAAATTGTTCTAATTATGATCAACTTGTTAACTTGTAATCTGAAATTGGTATTTCATAGAACCTGCTCTTGTTTGCCTTCCGATTGCTTAAGTGTTCGGTTGCACAGTCACCACTTGCACACCAGGCAATCAACTGGGACGCCCATGTCTTCCTGTTTCTTTTTATTTATTATTAGGGATCATTCAATCAATCTGATAGGTTGACCTTACAATATAGGGTTAGGGTTATGGTTAGACGTAAAAAAAAAAAAGGGCAGAGTTGCTATATTCTATTATTATTATTATTATTATTATTATTATTATTATTATTATTATTATTATTGTTATTATTATTATTATAAGAATAGTAATCACAAATTGAAACGTTTTTTTAAAGACTACTTAAATTTAGTTATGCAAACTTATTATATAATATATATATATAAAAATACTTGCCAAAGTAAATGCCAAAATTCATATGTTCCCAGAAATGACATAGTATATTAGTATATTATCTAATTTTAATCAACCTTAATGCCCTGATTCATATAAGAGACCAGACGTCTTTCTCACTCCCAAGTCCTTCTGTGCCCTACACTGTAGCTTTGAACTGAATATGTTTCAGCTAGATTGAACTCTTCTGTGCGCTGTGATAAACCAACCACCTTAATATAAGAAGGACTTTATTAATGATTTTTCAAATTTCTTGGCTGGAAATTATGCCAAAATATGAGGGAAATTTAATAATCATATGTGCTGTCCCAGCTGTTGTCAGTTGGTTAAAGGCTTATAAACCGTATTGACTCTTTTTGTTCTTTTACCTTGTACCTGTCTGTCTGTGACAGGTCCTATCCAAGAGCTTGGGCAACTGTTTTACATTGAAGTATGCAATGCTGTTTTCTCTGATCACTTCCCTGTTTAATTTGAGAACTTCTCTGTCAGATCACTAAATCATGTTGTCATATGTTTAACTCTTTTTCTTAATGTCATATGTTTAACTCTACATTTCCAGTTTTCTTCAGCCTTCCCTTTCCATTCAAACACTCATAAAACAATCAAAGGTTTTCATGTAAGAATAACTTATGATCTTTTATTAACAGTAATATTTGTAACATTTTTGTCACACAGCACAAATGTAAAAAGCCCTGGTTTTCTGGAACATTATAGTGAGAATGGACATATACAGTTGCGTTCAATATCATCAATTCGATTCCCGAGAATGACGCTAGAGGCTTGAATCAGGTACAGGACACTGTGAAATAAGTTTAAGAGATCTATGTTTGCTATTGAAAAGCTTTCACCATGCATAAAAACAGAACAGAGAAGAAATGTTTCAGGCCCGACAGTGCCTCCGTCTGCCAGATTTAGCTGCCTGACGGCCCTCCACACCAAGTCTGAGCTCCACGTGATATTTGTGTTTTCTATTTGTCTTGGCTATTTACGAACATTGAGTATGAAATAAAGTTTTCATATCATATCATATCCACACATTGTCATGTACACATTATACTCTTGGTTACTCCTCCTTTGATCTGTCTCCTCCTGCTCATGCGATGCCTCAGACGCAGGTTGCTTATCAAACGTGTGACTTGAACCCTCCCTTACACAAAGTTGTTCAGCCTCGTGAGTTGTTGCTCTGCGTTGTTTGCCATCAGTCCCTGCATTCGTTCTCACAACCCCTTTGTCTTGAAGTAGCCTTTTTTCCATCTCAGCTCGAGCAAATGGGCCTTCTAAGGGCTGGCTATTCTACAAGTTCAGAACTCCTTGACCTTATCGATCTATGTTAACCTAACAGCATTGCAAAAATCTTAAATTACCAGTAAATATTATGACTTACATGACTTACATACATAAATATTGCTATAGCATAACTTTTACTACTTGATTGATTTAACTCATAAATATACATAAAAATACATTCTTCCAACATTTGCCACAATGTTTTTGATACAATATACAGCATGAATGAATTGTGTTGCTTGCAAATATGTTTTTTTTATTTTCTGAATTATTATGTACTGAACCCGGTTCTGGATTAGACTTTAGTTTTTTAAAAGTTTCAGTAGCCTGGTACGTAACTCCTTAGTAACAAGGCCGTAGATAACTGGGTTCACAGCTGGTGGGATAATAACAATCAGTATGCTGAAGAATTTCTTGAGATTTGGAGATGCTGAGGGGAACCTTTGGGATAGAATTACAACTGTGACGCCAATTTGATAGATTATATAAATTACAAGATGAGAAGCACAGGTCTGAAAAGCTTTGCTCCGCATGGCGCTATCATTGCTATTTTTTGTGCAGGCATGCAGAATCTTGATGTAAGAGAAAGCGATGACAAGGAAGCATCCTGTACCTAAACAC
>JAOPUA010000152.1:16047527-16062138 GCA_027122455.1 Trisopterus luscus | reverse complement strand
AATCACATACACCAGATTTCCTTTACTTTTCACCAGTCTTAAGATTTGACATCAGATTAAATCCTATTTTTTACTAGAAGGCATGAAAACAACACACAAAGTCATGTTCGGTTTCAAAGCATTTACAGACAAGACATTTAACTACTGTTGACAAACTTTCAATATGTCATTTTACATCGATGACAAGTTTGATATCAACATCAGCAATCTATCATTGTGCACTATTGTCATTGCACCAAACCTCAGGTATGGTGCTCCGGCCAGCTACTCTGTCAATTATGTACCTCCTACCGCAACATGCAGCCTGAAATTAAAAAAAAGAAATCGCCCCTGGGACCCTTTGAGAAGGAACACTTTGTTCATAAGGCACAATTAACCCAAGACTGTTTGTGTTTGATTGCTATACAACCACACCCCAAGTAGCAGCAGAAGCAGACCTGTTACATTAAATATGACATATGAAATTGATTACTAACACAGACACACAGACTGAATTCAATCTGTGTGGTCTGCCTATGAGGTTAAAGCCAGAAAGCAGCATGCATGGATGCTCTTGATCTCCACTCTGAACAAACAGGAGTGAGACCAAAGCTGTGGTGGTCAGCAGTCATTAGGGCAGGTTGGATGGTTCTAAATGACTGAATCCTGAGTTTTCCTTGAAACACTGACTGCCACTTAGTAAAACAAACCAGCCTAATGAGCCGGAATAGGCAGATTGCCTCTAACTGCCTGGTACAACATCCCTTATTGGTACAATGGTCACACGTGGAGCCAAACACTATGTATTCCATTCATCCTGCTCTAAACTCCTCTCTTGTTTTATCTAATTATAGTTATATATACATATATTTAAACGTTTAGATTGTCGCTGAAATGCATCTCGTAAATAAAGGCTAAGTGAACACAACAAATAAAGCTAAGATCAAACCAGATAGAACCAGATAATCATATTTTTATACTAATATTAATAAATCAACAAAATAAATAATTATATACATTTGTAGAATCTAGAAACTACAGAATTATGAGATTTTTATAAGGGAATAATGTGCAATGCCCAAACACTAAAGCACACTAGAAGGGACCTAAAAGTTAATTGACAGGATTACCTCTCATTACTTTCGTAAATAGAAGTTAATGTTTGCAGTAATTATTTTAGCTGGGAATTTCTGGTTCTAGATAGAATGGAATCGTGGAATAATGGGAATAATGTGCAATGCAAGCAAAAAAAATGAATGCAGTGGGGTGTAAAGTTTCTGTAGTTTGGAGTTTGGAGATGGGCGTGACCATACATGAGAATCACGAGCTCTTGTGGTATAAAGTGAAAGGATTCCCTCAGTTCTTTCCCACAGCCAACAGTTCTAAACAGCTGAAGCAGAGAAGCATCTCATGCACCTTCTCCTCCCATCAACAGGTCACTTCTCCTTCAACCCTCAGGTATGCTGGTCAGGCCAGCTGTCAATTCTGTACCTCCTACCTTAAATAGTCTGTCTCTCCACCCAACTGCTTTTTACTTTGCCATTTCCCCCACTTTATTTTTTTTCATCTCTCTCACACCCTCCTCTTCCATCCTCGTCCTCATCTTGTCTTATCTTTCTTGGCTCTCTCAATCCTCATCCTCAAGAACATGCTTTCTACGCCCCCTTCTTAACTTCCTTGAACCTGTTATTCTGTTCTCAATCTGTTATACCCTGCATCCATATCCAATGTGTATCTGTGTGTGTGTTTGCACCATCAGTATGTCCCGGTTAACCCACGCTGGTTCCATCATGGTGGTGCTGCTGGCCTTGTCCTGGTCCAGTCTTGAGGCGGTACCTCCTCCACAACACCTCTGTGGCTCCCACCTGGTGGACGCCCTCTACCTGGTCTGTGGGGACAGGGGCTTCTTCTACAACTCCAAAAGAGCTGTGGACCCAATGCTGGGTGAGACACAGCACTTACTGATATGCATAAATGTTCTCTGATGGGTACAATCATAGCGGTAAAATATATTTGCTCAATATTGTGTATAGTGAAGCATGAGGCATCCAGGCCCAAACACTTAAGCACACTAGAAGGGACTACAAATTTAAGTGACATTAAGGTTTACTTCTTATTACTCGCCCTCATACATGCTGTATGAGCGCTTAGGGGTGTTAAGATTTAGTGTTATTTGAATTTGGCTCTGTGAACCTTACTACTAAGATTAGTTTTGATGTTAAGTTTATATACAGTAGAGTAAATTATTTAATCATTTTCTGCTGGTTGTGTCTCTTGGCAGGTTTTCTGTCTCCAATGGCGGGCGGAACAAGAGGAGATAACGAGGTGGCTGAACTGGCCTACAAGGACCAGATTGAGGAGCTGGAGAAGAGAGGCATCGTGGATAATTGCTGCCACAGACCCTGCAACATCTTTGACCTCCAGAACTACTGCAACTAGAATAACTAATGTGTAACTTAGCACACCAATGAAGTGCTCCCCCAAGTCAAGCATGAATGTTCTTGAATTTTCTACTTTTGGATAATGTAGTTTGGCTAATAAATTATCTTTGCTATCTTGAATTGCTGTTATCTCACATCAAACAACTTTTTCTGTCTCCAAAAACACCACCTGCTGGGATTAGACTTAAATATAATCAGTTTTGGCGAATGGAAAGTACCATTCATCCATTCACAAACCAATGAAGCAGCTAGCTATTTATGTGTAGACACAATTCATTTAATTAAAGTGCAATACTGGCGGTTAGTTCACCAAGTTGTTGCATAATGGGGTAAGGTGTGATTCTTATCGAATCTTAACAGTTCACATAAACTGGTGAGCAAGACATTTAAATTCTTGGCCTTTTTGTATGGTCCATGTGTCTGTTTTTTATTAGATTGGAATCATTCTTTGCATTCAGTGGGCTCGGACTATGGAAAGACTTAATCTATGAAACTAAATTAACATGAAGTTGAGCTTAGCAACCAAAAAGGCAAATATCAAAAATGGAATACTAATATATCCCTGGTATTACACATCCTTCGCAATGAACATATCCTTTTCAATGAGTTGAATTTGGCGTTACCTTTTTTGTTTCCATGCTTGGGACACCTTTTATTAAATAAAGGCATGAAGCTCAGATTTAATAATAAATAAATAATAAGATAACTCCAAATTTTTCAGGCAAATCACAGGCTTTAGTAACCTTGTGGCCATTTGTATCAAATAGAAGTAAAGCATAACGCCTTTTTCAGACTGTTTTCGAAGACCTTAGAGGCTCATATTTTCTCAAAAGACAATTCATTTTAATAGAATTATGTGAACTTGGTAATGAAAAAAAGGTTTACTTCTTATTACTTTTTTAAAGACAAGTAAAATTTTGCAGTAGTTATTTTAGCTAGGAATTTCTGGTTCTACATAGAACCAGATAATCATATTTCCAAATTTACAATCTTGAAATAATTAAATTAATTTGTAGAATCTAGAAACTACCGAATTATTCAATTTTTTTTAAAGGGAATAATAAACACAAGGAAAAAAAAAGAATGCAGTGGGGTGCAAAATTTCTGTAAATCACTCACATCTAGCAAACACTCCTGTTGTGACGCAAGTTTGGAATTGGGCGTGTCCATACATGATAATCACCAGCTCTTGTGGTATAAAGTGAAAGGAGTCCCTCAGTTCTTTCCCACAGCCAACAGTTCTAACAGCTGAAGCAGAGAAGCATCTCATCCCATCTACAGGTCACTTCTCCTCCAACCCTCAGGTATGGTGCTCCGGCCAGCTTCTCTGTCAATTCTGTACCTCCTACCTTCAATAGTCTGTCTCTCCACCCGACTGCTTTTTACTTTGTCGCCATTTCACCCACTTTGTCTTTCATTGTCTCTCTCACACCCTCCTCTCTCATCCTCTACCTCACATTGTCTTATCTTTCTTGGCTTTCTCACTCCTCGTCCTCAAGAACATGCTTTCTACTCCCCCTTCTTAACTTCCTTGACCTTGTTTTTGTTTCCTTGTTATTCTGTGCACAATCTGTTTTACCCAGCATCCCTATCCAATCTGTATCTGTGTGTGTTTGCACCATCAGTATGTCCCGCTTAACCCACGCTGGTTCCATCATGGTGGTGCTGCTGGCCTTGTCCTGTTCCAGTCTTGAGGCGATGGTTCCTCCACAACACCTCTGTGGCTCCCACCTGGTGGATGCCCTCTACCTGGTCTGTGGGGACAGGGGCTTCTTCTACAACCCCAAGAGAGCTGTGGACCCGATGCTGGGTGGGACACAGCACTAACTGATATGCATAAATGCTCTCTGATGGGTACAATAGTGGCTTAGTGGTGAAATATATTTGGTCAATATTGTGTCAGTGAAGTGTGAGGCATCCTGGCCCAAACACTTAAGCACACTAGAAGGGACCTCAACGTTAAGTGACATTAAGGTTTACTTCTTATTACTCGCTTAATAAGAACTGAACTGTTAGACACAAATTGGATCTGTAATCTGTAGATTACAGATCTGTAAAGTGGATCTGTAATCCTTACTACTAAGAGTACTTTAGATGTTAAGTTTACATACAGTAGAGTAACTTATTAAAATATTTTCTGCTGGTTTGTGTCTCTTGGCAGGCTTTCTGTCTCCAATGGCGGGTGGAACAAGAGGGGATAATGAGGTGGCTGAACTGGCCTTCAAGGACCAGATTGAGGAGCTGGAGAAGAGAGGCATCGTGGATCAGTGCTGCCACAGACCCTGCAACATTTTTGACCTCCAGAACTACTGCAACTAGAATAACTAATGTGTAACTTAGCACACCAATGAAGTGCTTCCCCCATTCTAACTTGAATGTTCTTGAATTTTCTACTTTTGGATAATGTAGTTTGGCTAATAAATTATCTTTGCTATCTTGAATTGCCGTTCTCTCACATCCAACAACATTTTGCTGTCTCCAAAAACACCACCTGCTGGGATGAGACTTAAATATAAATCAGTTTTGAAAGATGGAAAGTTCCATTCATCCATTCACAAACCAATAAAGCAGCTAGCTGTCGATGTGTATACCCAATTGATTTAATTAAAGTTCAATACTGGTGGTTAGTTAAACAAGTTGTTGCATAATGGGATAAGGTGTGATTCTTATAAAATCTTCACATAAACTGGTGAGCAACACTTATAAATTCTTGGCCTTTTTGTATGGTCCATGTGTCTGTTTTTTATTATATTGGAATCATTCGTTGCATTCAGTGGGCTCGGATTATGGAAAGGCTTAATCTATGAAACAAAATTAACATGAAGCTGAGTTTAGCAGACAAAAAGACATATCAAAAATGGAATTCCAATATATCCCTGGTATTACATATCCTTCGCAATGAACATATTCTTTGCAATGAGTTGAATTTGGATTTACCTTTTTAGTTTCTATGCTTGGGACACCTTTTGTTAAATAAAGGCATGAATCTCAGATTTAAAAATAAATAAATAATAAAATAACTCCAAAAAATTGTCAGGCAAATCACAGGCATTAGTATCCTTGTGGCCATTTGTAAATTACCAATCTTGAAATAATTGAATTAATTCGTAGAATCTAGAAACTACCGAATTAAGAGAGATTTTTTTAAGGGTATAATAAACACAAGCAAAAAAAAAGAGTGCAGTGGGGTTCAAAGTTTCTGTAAATCACTCACATCTAGCAAACAGTCCTGTTGTGACACAAGTTTGGAAATAGGCGTGACCATACATTAGAATCACCAGCTCTTGTGGTATAAAGTGAAAGGATTCCCTCAGTTCTTCCCACAGCCAACAGTTCTAAACAGTTGAAGCAGAGAAGCATCTCATCCAACTTCTCCTCCCATCGACAAGTCACTTCTCCAACCCTCAGGTATGGTGCTCCGTCCAGCTTCTCTTTCAATTCTGTACCTCCTACCTTAAATAGTCTGTCTCTCCACCCAACTGCTTTTTACTTTGCCATTTCCCCCACTTTATTTTTTTTCATCTCTCTCACACCCTCCTCTTCCATCCTCGTCCTCATCTTGTCTTATCTTTCTTGGCTCTCTCAATCCTCATCCTCAAGAACATGCTTTCTACGCCCCCTTCTTAACTTCCTTGAACCTGTTATTCTGTTCTCAATCTGTTATACCCTGCATCCATATCCAATGTGTATCTGTGTGTGTGTTTGCACCATCAGTATGTCCCGGTTAACCCACGCTGGTTCCATCATGGTGGTGCTGCTGGCCTTGTCCTGGTCCAGTCTTGAGGCGGTACCTCCTCCACAACACCTCTGTGGCTCCCACCTGGTGGACGCCCTCTACCTGGTCTGTGGGGACAGGGGCTTCTTCTACAACTCCAAAAGAGCTGTGGACCCAATGCTGGGTGAGACACAGCACTTACTGATATGCATAAATGTTCTCTGATGGGTACAATCATAGCGGTAAAATATATTTGCTCAATATTGTGTATAGTGAAGCATGAGGCATCCAGGCCCAAACACTTAAGCACACTAGAAGGGACTACAAATTTAAGTGACATTAAGGTTTACTTCTTATTACTCGCCCTCATACATGCTGTATGAGCGCTTAGGGGTGTTAAGATTTAGTGTTATTTGAATTTGGCTCTGTGAACCTTACTACTAAGATTAGTTTTGATGTTAAGTTTATATACAGTAGAGTAAATTATTTAATCATTTTCTGCTGGTTGTGTCTCTTGGCAGGTTTTCTGTCTCCAATGGCGGGCGGAACAAGAGGAGATAACGAGGTGGCTGAACTGGCCTACAAGGACCAGATTGAGGAGCTGGAGAAGAGAGGCATCGTGGATAATTGCTGCCACAGACCCTGCAACATCTTTGACCTCCAGAACTACTGCAACTAGAATAACTAATGTGTAACTTAGCACACCAATGAAGTGCTCCCCCAAGTCAAGCATGAATGTTCTTGAATTTTCTACTTTTGGATAATGTAGTTTGGCTAATAAATTATCTTTGCTATCTTGAATTGCTGTTATCTCACATCAAACAACTTTTTCTGTCTCCAAAAACACCACCTGCTGGGATTAGACTTAAATATAATCAGTTTTGGCGAATGGAAAGTACCATTCATCCATTCACAAACCAATGAAGCAGCTAGCTATTTATGTGTAGACACAATTCATTTAATTAAAGTGCAATACTGGCGGTTAGTTCACCAAGTTGTTGCATAATGGGGTAAGGTGTGATTCTTATCGAATCTTAACAGTTCACATAAACTGGTGAGCAAGACATTTAAATTCTTGGCCTTTTTGTATGGTCCATGTGTCTGTTTTTTATTAGATTGGAATCATTCTTTGCATTCAGTGGGCTCGGACTATGGAAAGACTTAATCTATGAAACTAAATTAACATGAAGTTGAGCTTAGCAACCAAAAAGGCAAATATCAAAAATGGAATACTAATATATCCCTGGTATTACACATCCTTCGCAATGAACATATCCTTTTCAATGAGTTGAATTTGGCGTTACCTTTTTTGTTTCCATGCTTGGGACACCTTTTATTAAATAAAGGCATGAAGCTCAGATTTAATAATAAATAAATAATAAGATAACTCCAAATTTTTCAGGCAAATCACAGGCTTTAGTAACCTTGTGGCCATTTGTATCAAATAGAAGTAAAGCATAACGCCTTTTTCAGACTGTTTTCGAAGACCTTAGAGGCTCATATTTTCTCAAAAGACAATTCATTTTAATAGAATTATGTGAACTTGGTAATGAAAAAAAGGTTTACTTCTTATTACTTTTTTAAAGACAAGTAAAATTTTGCAGTAGTTATTTTAGCTAGGAATTTCTGGTTCTACATAGAACCAGATAATCATATTTCCAAATTTACAATCTTGAAATAATTAAATTAATTTGTAGAATCTAGAAACTACCGAATTATTCAATTTTTTTTAAAGGGAATAATAAACACAAGGAAAAAAAAAGAATGCAGTGGGGTGCAAAATTTCTGTAAATCACTCACATCTAGCAAACACTCCTGTTGTGACGCAAGTTTGGAATTGGGCGTGTCCATACATGATAATCACCAGCTCTTGTGGTATAAAGTGAAAGGAGTCCCTCAGTTCTTTCCCACAGCCAACAGTTCTAACAGCTGAAGCAGAGAAGCATCTCATCCCATCTACAGGTCACTTCTCCTCCAACCCTCAGGTATGGTGCTCCGGCCAGCTTCTCTGTCAATTCTGTACCTCCTACCTTCAATAGTCTGTCTCTCCACCCGACTGCTTTTTACTTTGTCGCCATTTCACCCACTTTGTCTTTCATTGTCTCTCTCACACCCTCCTCTCTCATCCTCTACCTCACATTGTCTTATCTTTCTTGGCTTTCTCACTCCTCGTCCTCAAGAACATGCTTTCTACTCCCCCTTCTTAACTTCCTTGACCTTGTTTTTGTTTCCTTGTTATTCTGTGCACAATCTGTTTTACCCAGCATCCCTATCCAATCTGTATCTGTGTGTGTTTGCACCATCAGTATGTCCCGCTTAACCCACGCTGGTTCCATCATGGTGGTGCTGCTGGCCTTGTCCTGTTCCAGTCTTGAGGCGATGGTTCCTCCACAACACCTCTGTGGCTCCCACCTGGTGGATGCCCTCTACCTGGTCTGTGGGGACAGGGGCTTCTTCTACAACCCCAAGAGAGCTGTGGACCCGATGCTGGGTGGGACACAGCACTAACTGATATGCATAAATGCTCTCTGATGGGTACAATAGTGGCTTAGTGGTGAAATATATTTGGTCAATATTGTGTCAGTGAAGTGTGAGGCATCCTGGCCCAAACACTTAAGCACACTAGAAGGGACCTCAACGTTAAGTGACATTAAGGTTTACTTCTTATTACTCGCTTAATAAGAACTGAACTGTTAGACACAAATTGGATCTGTAATCTGTAGATTACAGATCTGTAAAGTGGATCTGTAATCCTTACTACTAAGAGTACTTTAGATGTTAAGTTTACATACAGTAGAGTAACTTATTAAAATATTTTCTGCTGGTTTGTGTCTCTTGGCAGGCTTTCTGTCTCCAATGGCGGGTGGAACAAGAGGGGATAATGAGGTGGCTGAACTGGCCTTCAAGGACCAGATTGAGGAGCTGGAGAAGAGAGGCATCGTGGATCAGTGCTGCCACAGACCCTGCAACATTTTTGACCTCCAGAACTACTGCAACTAGAATAACTAATGTGTAACTTAGCACACCAATGAAGTGCTTCCCCCATTCTAACTTGAATGTTCTTGAATTTTCTACTTTTGGATAATGTAGTTTGGCTAATAAATTATCTTTGCTATCTTGAATTGCCGTTCTCTCACATCCAACAACATTTTGCTGTCTCCAAAAACACCACCTGCTGGGATGAGACTTAAATATAAATCAGTTTTGAAAGATGGAAAGTTCCATTCATCCATTCACAAACCAATAAAGCAGCTAGCTGTCGATGTGTATACCCAATTGATTTAATTAAAGTTCAATACTGGTGGTTAGTTAAACAAGTTGTTGCATAATGGGATAAGGTGTGATTCTTATAAAATCTTCACATAAACTGGTGAGCAACACTTATAAATTCTTGGCCTTTTTGTATGGTCCATGTGTCTGTTTTTTATTATATTGGAATCATTCGTTGCATTCAGTGGGCTCGGATTATGGAAAGGCTTAATCTATGAAACAAAATTAACATGAAGCTGAGTTTAGCAGACAAAAAGACATATCAAAAATGGAATTCCAATATATCCCTGGTATTACATATCCTTCGCAATGAACATATTCTTTGCAATGAGTTGAATTTGGATTTACCTTTTTAGTTTCTATGCTTGGGACACCTTTTGTTAAATAAAGGCATGAATCTCAGATTTAAAAATAAATAAATAATAAAATAACTCCAAAAAATTGTCAGGCAAATCACAGGCATTAGTATCCTTGTGGCCATTTGTAAATTACCAATCTTGAAATAATTGAATTAATTCGTAGAATCTAGAAACTACCGAATTAAGAGAGATTTTTTTAAGGGTATAATAAACACAAGCAAAAAAAAAGAGTGCAGTGGGGTTCAAAGTTTCTGTAAATCACTCACATCTAGCAAACAGTCCTGTTGTGACACAAGTTTGGAAATAGGCGTGACCATACATTAGAATCACCAGCTCTTGTGGTATAAAGTGAAAGGATTCCCTCAGTTCTTCCCACAGCCAACAGTTCTAAACAGTTGAAGCAGAGAAGCATCTCATCCAACTTCTCCTCCCATCGACAAGTCACTTCTCCAACCCTCAGGTATGGTGCTCCGTCCAGCTTCTCTTTCAATTCTGTACCTCCTACCTTAAATGATCTATCTCTCCACCCAACTGCTTTTTACTTTGTTGCCATTTCACCCACTTTCTCTTTCTTTGCCTCTCTCACACCCTCCTCTCCCCTCCTCTTACTCACATTGTCTTATCTTTCTTGGCTCTCAATCCTTGTCCTCAAGAATATGCTTTCTACTCCCCCTTCTTAACTTCCTTGACCTTGTTTTTGTTTCCTTGTTATTCTGTGCTCAATCTGTTTTACCCTGCATCCCTATCCAATGTCTATGTGTATGTGTTCGCACCATCAGTATGTCCCAGTTACTCCACGCTGGTTCCATCATGGTGGTGCTGCTGGCCTTGTCCTGGTCCAGTCTTGAGGCGGCACCTCCTTTACACCACCAGCTCTGTGGCGCCCACCTGGTGGACGCCCTCTACCTGGTCTGTGGGGACAGGGGCTTCTTCTACTTGCCCAAGGGAGTTGTGGACCCGAAGATGGGTGAGACACAGCACTAACTGATATGCATAAATGTTCTCTGATGGGAACAATAGTGGCATAGCAGTAAAATCTATTTGCTCAATATTGTGTCAGTGAAGCACGAGGCATCCCGGCCCAAACACTTAAACACATTAGAAGGGACCTCAAAGTTAAGTGACATTAAGGTTTACTTCTTATTACTCTCTTAATGAGAAGTGAACTGTTAGACACAAATTGAAGCCCTTAAACCCCCTAACCCATGCTGTATGAGCGCTTAGGAGTGTCAAGATTTAGTATTATTTGAATTTGGATCTGTGAACCTTACTACGATTTTGATGTTAGTTGTACAAACATTAGAGTAACTTATTTAAATATTTTCTGCTGGTTGTGTCTCTTGGCAGGCATCGTGGAGCAGTGCTGCCACAGATCCTGCAGCATCTTTGACATCCAGAACTACTGCAACGAGAATAACTAATGTGTAACTTTAACTGAGCTCACCAATCAAGGGCTCCCCCCAGTCTAGCTTGAATGTTCTTGACAGTGGTGGCTGGTGGTAAAAATTGTTGGTGGGGCGCAGTTATAGACGGGGGGGTCCCCCCAGAAAAAAAATAATTTGGTAGATTTGATTTCCTGTTTTCTGATGCATTTTGGGGATGCCCACTAGGCTACCTATTAACTATTACCTACTTAATATTTATTCAGATTCATAGACTACATCCTGACTTGCAAAGTCTGGACAAGCTTACACAGACAGACCTACTTTATGGCCATTCCACCAGCCATTGCTATTTCACCCATTGTTGTTGTTCTGATATTGAGGCAAATCATGATCACTGTCCTATAGCTTCTATTTTGTGAGTCTCAATGTCTATTTCAAATGCAGTTAGAAATATGGGACAGTTGCGTCATTTCGTTTATATGCTACAGGCCAACTACATTAATATGTAACTTACTTGCTCCTTTTAACCTTTGTGTCGTGTTTGTTTCTCTGCCCTTACTTTGGTGCTCCCGGTCAAATCTGACCGGCCTGTTTTAACTGCTCTTACATTAACACAATTTTTTTTTAATCATCACCACATTTCATTTAACTCCTCTTTAAGCTATAAACAACGTCTCAGACTACTGGTTTACATAAATAACTGCAGTGAATATACAAAGAATAGACACAGAAATGGTGTGCGCTTGCGTTGGTGATAGTGGATTTGTGGTTGTGTACTATCTGATGGATGAACACAATTTAGGGTCACCCATTTATTTCCTATGGCTGTCATTTTTGACCGGGGAACACCACAGGTGTTACAAAGTTGACTTAACCACTCAAAATTCAATGAAAGTGGTGATCAGCAATTGAATATGTCCAAATGCCTATGGAGGATATCATAAGGCCTTGAGACAATAAAATGTCAAATACAATATTTATGATTGATGAAAGTAGGACATCGGTCAGATTTGACCCGAACACGACAGAAAGGTTGTATAACATTGCTTGAGGAGTCCAATTCCTCCACTTAAATTGGGAAGTGCTTTTACAACTCTCTGCTATTTAGCGATATCTCTTCTCTGCATGCAGTTGCGTTGCGCGAATGCTGCTGGTCGAGGTGGCTTATTTGACTGATTGGCTGAATTGTCCAGTCATGTGGGGATAAAAAAAAACATCAGAAAAGCCATACCATTGGCCTGGGGCCCACACTGCTGCGACCCGAGGGCGAACTTTCTTGCGCCAATGAAATTATGTCTCTGCTTGATAGACAGCAAAAAGTTTGCAAGCTTACATCATGGACCTATGAAGGCTTTACATTGACGTGGCCGGCGCCCCTGACTTGGAGGAGGGCTTTATTTCAAATAGCCAATAACAAGCCTAGCCCAAAGAATTGACGTTCATACGCATTTAAATGGTTGCTTGCAGTGGCAAGTACGGTCTTCACACAATTAAACAAGGATAATCACTATTTATTTTTGTTGATTTATTTTGTATTTATAATAGTTGATTCATAGTTGGCAGATATATTTGAGTGAATATTTCACGGAGGGGCGGCGCCCTAGCGCCCTCTGTTGACCCATTGCCACTGGTTCTTGAATTTTCTACTTTTGGATAACACTTTGCTGTCTCCATAAACACCACCTGCTGGGATTAGACTTAAATATAAATCAGTTTTGCAAGATGGAAAGTTCCATTCATCCATTCACAAACCAATTAGGCCTATTAACACCTTTCATCAAATATAGGCATGAAGCTCAGATTTAAAAATAAAATAAATAAATAATAAAATAACTCCCAAAAATGGTCAGGCAAATCACAGGCTTTATTAACCTTGTGGCCATTTGTATCAAAAATGGGAATAATAAACACAAGCAAAAAAAAGAATGCAGTGGGGTGCACAATTTCTGTAAATCACTCACATCTAGCAAACACTCCTATTGTGACGCAAGTTTGGAGATGGGCGTGTCCATACATGATAATCACCATCTCGTGGTATAAAGTGAAAGGAGTCCCTCAGTTCTTTCCCACAGCCAACAACTGCTGAAGCAGAGAAGCATCTCATCCACCTTCTCCTCCCATCTACAGGTCACTTCTTCAACCCTCAGGTATGGTTCTCTGGCCAGCTTCTCTGTCAATTCTGTACCTCCTACCTTAGTCTGTCTCTCCACCCAACTGCTTTTTACTCTGTCACCATTTCACCCACTTTCTCTTTCTTTGTCCCTCTCACATCCTCCTCTTCCATCCTCTTCCTCACTTTGTCTTATCTTTCTTGGCTCTCAATCCTCGTCCTCAAAAAAATGCTTTCTACTCCCCCTTCTTAACATCTTTGGCTTTGTATTTGTCTCTTTGTTATTCTGTGCTCAATCTGTTTTACCCTGCATCCCTATCCAATGTGTATGTGTGTGTGTTTGCACCATCAGTATGTCCCGGTTAACCCATGCTGGTTCCATCATGGTGGTGCTGCTGGCCTTGTCCTGGTCCAGTCTTGAGGCGGTACCTCCTCCACACCAACACCTCTGTGGCTCCCACCTGGTGGACGCCCTCTACCTGGTCTGTGGGGACAGGGGCTTCTTCTACAACCCCAAGAGAGCTGTGGACCCGATGCTGGGTGAGACACAGCACTAACTGATATGCATAAATGCTCTCTGATGGGTACAATAGTGGCATAGCAGTAAAATATATTTGCTCAATATTGTGTCAGTGAAGCACGAGGCATCCTGGCCCAAACACTTAAGTACATTAGAAGGGACCTCAAAGTTGAGTGACATTAAGGTTTAATTCTTATTACTCGCTAAATTGAAGCCCTCATACAGGCTGTATGAGCGCTTAGGGGTGTTAAGATTTAGTGTAATTTGAATGTGGATCTGTGAACCTTACTAAGAGTACTTTTGATGTTATTTCATACAGTAGGGTAACTTAGTGAATAATTTTCTGCTGGTTTGTGTCTCTTGGCAGGTTTTCTGTCTCCAATGGCGGGCGGAACAAGAGGAGATAAAGAGGTGGCTGAACTGGCCTTCAAGGACCAGATGGAGGAGCTGGAGAAGAGAGGCATCGTGGAAGAGTGCTGCCACAGACCCTGCAACATTTTTGACCTCCAGAACTACTGCAACTAGAATAACTAATGAGTAACTTAGCACACCAATGAAGTGCTCCCCCAGTCTAGCATGAACGTTCTTGAATTTTCTACTTTTGGATAATGTAGTTTGGCTAATAAATTATCTTTGCTATCTTGAATTGCTGTTCTCTCGCATCAAACAACACTTTGATGTCTCCAAAAACACCACCTGCTGGGATTAGACCTAAATATAAATCAGTTTTGCAAGATGGACATTCACCCATTTACAAACCAATGAAGCAGCTAGCTATCTATGTGTACACCCACTTTATTTAATTAAAGTGCAATACTGGTGGTTAGTTAAC
>JAOPUA010000152.1:16029041-16040438 GCA_027122455.1 Trisopterus luscus | reverse complement strand
TGTGTGTGTGTGTGTGTGTGTGTGTGTGTGTGTGTGTGTGTGTGTGTGTGTGTGTGTGTGTGTGTGTGTTGCAGGGTTCGTGGTGTATGCGTCCCTCCTGCTGTTGTGCTGTGCGGTGCTGGTGTGCTACGTGGCTCCTCGTATGGGTCACAGCAACATCCTGGTGTACATCAGCATCTGCTCCCTGCTGGGGGCCTTCACTGTGTCCTCTGTCAAAGGCCTGGGCATCGCCATACGCACAGGTACACTACACACACACACACACACGCACGCACGCACACACACACGCACACACGCACACACGCACGCACGCACACAGTGGGGGGAGGGGGAGCCTAAGCAGTCCACACTTGCTAAATAGGCAGCTGTAGCTCCTCCAGCAATCAAGCCTATTGTTGTCTATTGTTGTCTATAGCCTATTGTACCTTGTGACTGAAACTAGCTTGAACAACCTCTTACTAACAGCAACAACCACAACACAGCAACAACCACAACACAGCAACAACCACAACACAGCAACAACCACAACACAGCCAAAACCAACACATCAGCAACAGAGTTAAAGTTAGTCCAACCAATTCTAATGCTAATATGCTAGAGTTCTTAGTATCAAGACTCACCTACAGCCAGATACTAGACAATCTTCTTAAAGACAAATATAAATGTAACTGTAAATATATATATATATATTTTTTTTTATTTTCAATACATTGGTAGTCAAGGCGAGGCCCTAGTGTTAACCATACAATGCTGGGGAAACATTATCCCTAGGTAGACTGAGTCATTGAAGGATTTTATCTACTACTACCACTAGTAGTAGTGCTAGTTCACTATTGGTTTTGCTCTCTCCCCCAGTCTTCTCTGATGCCTCTGTGATTGGTCATCCTCTCACCTGGATTCTACTCATCTCCCTCATCGTCTCCGTATTAACACAGGTACGGAAATGTACTTTCATATATCTAGTACATTTTGAATGTACTTTTTTCTGTCTCTTCGAAGTATTTGATTTTCTGTTTCCATGGAAGGGGGGGAGTTTAGGCTACATATTTTGTTTAATTTCTTTATTGCAGAGTCATCATTTTCCTTAGGACTGGCCCGAATACATAATTTCAAGATTTGAAAAGTTTGTATTCATAAGGTTCTCCGAACGAATATTGGAACATTTGGTGAAACTATTTCCTAGTGTGTATCTTTCAATGCCTGATTCGGGAGCCAGCTGAGACCTCTGCTGAATAATTAGTTTTTTATCAACTGATCCTTTTATACCTTTAATTTCCTTTAATAATGCAAAAAGAAAAATCCCTTTGGATTGCTGCCTGGACACTAGTGGCCACCAGTCTGACTCGGTCACAGCAGAGCTTCATTGTAGCCTAAACCGTTCCATAGACATACGGCTTCCGTATATTAGAAGAGCCATACTTTCAATTATCATGAAGCTAGGTGGTTTGAACATAGTTCAAAGTTTTAATTCAATTACACAGCAGGACAGGAATCACTCAAATAGAATCACACAAACGCTATTGTGGGTCACAGATCGCCACAAAAGGAAAAAATATCTTTACCTATTCTATTCATGTTTATTAAATAACCAGGTGGAGCTTGTTCTCGTCTTTTGGCCTTGTTTAAACATTGATATAGTGCTGAACACGTTCATCATTAAAACCCCTCTGAAACCATTCACCCCCCACTTGCTGCAGCATCGTATTTCTTTGAGCGTAACCTGACTAGAGTAACCGCCACCATGGCAAACTAAATCCTGGGGAGAACCCTCAAACATTAAATAAATCTCCCATTCGCCTATTATTATGATGGTCTTGCTGTGTCAAAGTGTCAAAGTTCAAACCCAAAATCGATGATGGATAATTCGTCCCATGTTTGGCCATTCTGATGGCTATCGTTACCTCAACTGAAGCGTTAAGGTGATGCGGCTTATATGCACTAATATTCCTTGATATAATTTATTTCATTTGATTATTTGATCTTTCTTTCTATTGCTGGCTTTGGTTTTCTGCATCCTGGACCTGAAATGCTATTGTTATTGATTTATAATGAATTGATTGTTCAGACTCTCAAATCAAGAATATGGGTTATGTACAACTTATTTGGCCTTGCTATATTTTTTAACACAAGATGGCGCACTTCATCTATCAGCATTTAGGAAATAGTGGAAGCAGTAGGTTAAGGGTATGCCTTCAATGCTTTTGGATTAGTTCATCATTGATCATAAACGTGACATTAAAGGGGGGTCTACTTTTCCAGGTGTTTCTTTGATTAGCCAGCACAGTGGACTGTACTAACTGGCACTGATAGTTGGCTCTAAACATCATACATCCACCGATTTGTGATATACACACCTCTCATAATGGCTAATCAATTTCCCACTAAGAAGTGGCTCCCTTTTTAAGAAACCCCTCCTGTGTCTCTTATTGCCATCTGTGTGTGTGTGTGTGCGTGTGCGTGTGTGTGTGTCTGCGTGCGCACAGGTGAACTATCTCAACAAGGCTCTGGACACGTTCAACACACTGCTGGTCTACCCCATCTACTACGTGTTCTTCACCTCGGTGGTGCTGTCCAGCTCCATCATCCTCTTCCAGGAGTGGAGCACCATGTCCGGCGTGGACGTGGTCGCCACACTGGGCGCCTTCCTGGTCATCGTCGTGGGTGTGGCCATGCTCCACCTCTTCAAGGACGTGGAGGTCGGTGTGCTCATCCTCTTCTCGTTCCCTCTTTTTCTATGTTTTCTATGATTATTCCTGTTTAAATTCATTGGTTTAGCGGACGCTCGTATCATAAGCCACCGACACGTCAGACTGCAAACAAGAAAGTATAAAATCAAAATGATTGGAGTATAGGAGTAGTTTTAAAAAAGTTATAGTGCTGCACAATGTACAACACAACGTATTTATTTCATAAATATTTGGCCTGTTCAGCCCTTTGAGGCTGTAATGGTGATTGAGGGCTAGACAAATCAAATTTAATCAAATTGAATTTTTTACTTATTAAGTATTTATACTTTACAGATAAGTGTTCACCAGCTGAGTGGTCATATGCATCCGAGGGCAGAGGTGGAGGGGCGACGTGAAGAGACGATATCTCCAGAGGGACGAGAAGAAGGAGGAGGGAGTAAAAAAGAAGACAAATCTGGACTGATTGACAACATCTACATAGAGAGCCTTCCTCCTATGAGAGAGGAGGGCCCGCGCGTCTTCATCATCAGCTGAGAGGCAGGGTGAAGTCCTCAGGATGAACACTGTGGGGTTTAGATCATTCCACGCCTTCTGTTGGACAAGCTTAATCAGCATCTGTATTTCAATTGGTCCAGTAGTGGTTTCAGTTTGTTTTTGGTTGTTCCTTGATAGTGGACAGGGCTCGAATCGCATTACAATTGTATATAAAGTGTATGATTCACAATCCGTAAGGATTCAAGCCAATCATGGTTGATTAAACCATAGCCAAAAGCGGTTTCTAGAGCCAGCTCATTCTCCACCATTTAGCCAATGTTATTTGCTTGCGTTACCATTCTTCACCAGTATAAAAAACAGAAGATGTGAAAACATTCTCCTGTCTACGACCCCAGCACAAATATGTGCAAATATAGAGGTCATGGCTATGGTCTAATGGTCTAACAGACCCCATTTATAACTATACCATCACATCACATTATAAGTCCCTGGTTTTCATCTTATTAACCTGAACTCCCCACATTTCATCAAAGTTCACACATTTCATGTTTCAACATTTTATGTACACATGTTTGTGTCATTATTTGAACCGTTAATGAAGGCTTCCGGTTCTCCCCATTACAGTGTGAAAGTGTTGAATGAAACCCAGTGACCCCAGCTGGATGGACAGCATAACCCCTCAGTGCAGAGAGAGGGGAGTCTGACACAGGAACGCTGTGTTACACACATGTGTTTAACACACACGCGCACACTGCTGTCCGCTCACATCGTAGCCTGCTGCTCATAGCTCCTCTCTCTATGACGCGCCGACGGCTCATCCCGGGGACGCTGGGCACCACTGCACCACCCCCTACCTCGCCGCCTTTTTTTCCACCGTCGCCATCACTCAGGGTGTTATTACAACGACTTGAAATGGTGGGGAGCTTCTAAACCAATCAAAGCCCACCCACTCACTGCCTAGTCGGCCTACAGAGAATTCACATAGAAATGTAAACAATGGTGACGGTGGCAGTAAAAATAAAAGAATGACCCAGTGCCGCTGGGACGACAACAATAGTTCACCTCTTGTATCACCAAAAATATTGAATAGAAACACAGAGCATGCTGTGTATCTTCTACGGTACAACC
The DNA here is from genome assembly GCA_027122455.1 of Trisopterus luscus. Taxonomy (NCBI): domain Eukaryota; kingdom Metazoa; phylum Chordata; class Actinopteri; order Gadiformes; family Gadidae; genus Trisopterus; species Trisopterus luscus. The sequence goes on along the minus strand of JAOPUA010000152.1, from coordinate 16,036,128 downwards.
GGTGACATTGCCATTCCATAGGCTGAGAGTGATGTAAATAATTGAGTGCCTTGCCCCATGTCACCCCCCCTGGTGTTATGGATTTAATGTAGTACTCGATTCTTCAGCCTATTGCCAGTCCCTCGTGCTAATAAAGAAACTTTAAAATAGCTTTGAGGTCCATTGGTATTTATTGTATAATGTGTCGTCAGAATGTAAACAATGCAGGGTAAATACTCATAGTCATTCCATCTTGGTGGTTTGATTCGTGGTCTTCTAGCTGGTATATCATATTCTCATGTTTCATGACATGGCTAGATATTATTTGAGCTGATGTTAGGGTAATATAATGTTAATGTAACAGCCTGCACACTGCCAGGAGCTGTCTGTACTGTTTAAGCATGCGTAAAGGTGTAATTTACTACCACTTTCTGCATATGTGTGTTGATGTGTGTGCGTGTCCTAGAATCAAGTGTCAGAGGATTAGTGTATGTGAAACCCTGGGGACCTAATTAAGCAGCCTTGCAGACAGTCGCCTCTGGGAGAGGGGAGCCAGAGAGAAACACAGGTAATGGGTTACAGGAAGATCCCGGTGAGCAAAGAGGATGAATTCTACTGCTCCAATGGACACAACGGGAGTTATAAAAGCTTTATGTGTTCCTGTACATTACAGCGAAACAAAACACACGCACACACACACTCTCTTATAGCACTGCCTTTTTCATCCTCCAGGGAATCTATCGTGTCCACATGGATGAATGTACGGAAACCATGTTCAAGGTAATCTGGTAAATCCTGACTAGGCTCATTTATACAGAGATATATGTTGTGTTTTTTAGCATTCTGGGCAAACACAAAAAATACTCATTTGTGAAAAAAAAGGTTGTATTAAAATAATGTGATATGTAAAAATGTGTGATAGAAGTGATAAACGGTGATAATTTGCTATCAATCCAACTTTATTAACTATTTAGCAAAAACGAATAGAGTGCATAAATAGTCTTGATACAGCAGCTGGGAAATAGTTTAATTTTAATATATGAACATCTGCTGTGAAATTCAACCGTCATTATTTTGATGGCCACTAGATATCACTGTATAGACATTTTCAACAAATTCGGGCTCCAAAAAAGCCCTTTTTTTATCATGACAATGTATTTTCCACTAATTCCTGGTAAATGACCATGGTAAAGTGCTGGAGTGCAGAGACAAAGTTATTCACAGAAGAGTTTCATGGGTACATTATCGGAATGCTGTGAGAGCCATTAAGTCTGCTCTCTAAGTACTGTGTGTCTGTAGGCCATACTGTGCTGAATTAACCTGATACTTAAACCAATATAGTTTTTTATCATGTGCTGTTCACATTTGGTTTTCAGCCAAGGTGTAGCCTTAAGGTATACGTTTATTTATATATTTCCTGTGTGCATAGCTTGTTATTTTCTAATAAACAACTAACATAGTTTTGAGACATTGCAAATATGACATTATTTTCTGCAGATAGGTTAAATTCTACACAGATGAGGAAACCATTTAATAGTCTCCATGGTTTACTTAAAGAACCTGTAGCTAAGGTTGGCGAGTTGTAAAGAGAGAGCAGAAAAGAGTGGAAGGGAGCAAGATATTGCATTTGTAACTAAATAAAAGTCCCCTTCCTCCCTGCTCCCTCCCTATCCCTCCTTTCTCCGCAACTGAAAAGTGTTGCACATGTGATTGACAGGTAAGATGGATTCCCCAAAATAATCATGGGAATGCCCTCTTTGGTCAGAAATGAGCCAGAAGTGGTTTTGAACATAAATTGGCTCACTTATAGGCATGCGCTTTTTAACTCAGTTACATCTGATTACTAATAACTAATAGCACGGCCATTTCTAATGAAGAACTCTGAAATAATAGCTCTTATACAGCACCTTCAATAACCAAACTTTGAAGCCCATGATTATTTTTCTTATCCAAAATGGCCAGTTTCCTGTGCTTCCTGCTTCCAATTAATGAGTGGACTGAATTCCTGCCAGAGACGCTTAACACCATGTCATTTGTTTGGTTGATAAAAATGCTCTGCTCTAAGCAGACTCAAATCCATAATTACATTTAACACGGCTTGATTGGCTTTCGTTAATTCCTTGACAGCCAATAAGCTGCAATGCTTCTCTGTTTGTGATGATAAACCCATGTCCATTGCTGATGGCCGTTTAAGCCCAATAATCCTCCCTGAGAGTCGACACTTTCTGGCTGACAGAGACAAATATGAAGCAGTCAACTTTACCCTACTAGCCCTACTCAAACGCCGCCTGACTGATTTCAACAGATGCTTTTTTGTATATTATCATTTGTGAAAATAATAATATCATGTTAAAACGGGCTCACCCCCTCATTGCTAGATTGCCACCTGCTTAGGGCATGAGAAATAGAGTGTGTCATTAACCTCAGTTCTGATATGTCATCATCTGCACAAGCATCTGTAAGGCATATTGTAAAGCGCTTTGAGTGGCCTCTGGTTAGAAAAGCACGATATAAATGCAATCCATTTAACATTTACTATTGTCAGCGTGCGTCGCACTTAGATTACAATCCTTTCTTTTGTCTGTTTGCAGTGCACGCTCGTCTGTCTGTGTGGAATGTGTGTGCGATATATACACGCACGTGCGATAATTACAGCAATTTCTCAGTGGTTTCTGTGGATTTCTCATCTTGTCTGAAATGCTTCATGTCCTCCTACACAGCTTCACAATCAAATATGAAAGCAACATTAAAATGGTTCCAAGGCCCATATATTTTACAGAATCATATTTTTTATGTGTGGCATCATGTTTGTTAACTGTTGACACATTCTTTGGTTTAAGACTGGTGTGGCTTGTAGTCAGTCTAAGGCAATGGATCGACATTGAGTTTGTCTGGAGCGGAGCACTTAACACAACACACCTCCCCAGTGTTACTTTTAGGACTCCAGCCACAGTGACTGTAGTTATCTGTGCGGTGGTATAGGGCTAACATTACTCCAGCCAGTCAGAAACCCCCGGTTCCCAACACCACAGTCAATAACCCGTCTTCTACCGTCACCGCAGAACACCAACCCTGTTCGCAGACCCAACCCTGTAAGGGTCTGTGTGTGATAGACTGAATGGCTTCGTTCACAGATGCATTGTATTGTTTTGTGTAGCCCCCCTTTCGGTTTACACAAAAGCTCTTACACAAAAGACCTTTGGCCTGGCAGCTGCTCAAAGAAAAGGTGCTCATCAGTGTTTCCCCTAGGATGGACTCCTGCTGAGCCCCTGCCCTGTTGGACCTTACCTGTGGCTACCTGTTCGGTGGGGGATAAGACCGAATGTTGTTGCGTACAAGCCAAACAACAGTACGCAGCCTTCTATATCTTCTTATTTGTATTTTTTCTAATTATATTATTTATTTATGCATCTTTTGAGTGAGATAGAGAGGAAGGTATGCGGAGATAGAGCTGAGGCCATGCAGCAAACGACCACGGGCAGGAATCAAACCCGAGTCGCTGCGAACAGGACTGTGTCTTAATGGTACGCGCTCTAACCAGTGAGCCACCAGTCCCAGTAACCAGCCTTCTGAGAGAGACGGGGGCCGGGTGATGCCCGATTTGAAGGTGACGCTGTGTTACGCTAATACTATGAGAATAACGTGATAATCAATTGAGTGATTGGAAAAACAAATAAATCTGACCGTCTAAAGGACACTGAGCATCTGTCTGCGTAGACTTGGGGTCGCAGCTTCGACTCCGTTAGGGCAGGTCGATGTTAACATGTGACGTGAGCTGACTGACAACACCTGCTAAGGGTCAGGTGCTTGGAGAACACAGCTGGGGGGCAGGGGGAGGTTCCAAACCTAACCAGAGCTCCACCCAAAGTGCGCTCCTCTGTCTATAATCGGGTCTCTTGGCACTCGTTTTTTTTTCCAAGCACAGAAATACAGAGTATGTCACACAATCATTTCACTGCACGTCCTGTACGAGTATGTGACAAATAAAAACCTTTGAATCTTTAAATCTTGTCTTCACTCTTGTCTTAAGCAGCTGTGATCTGAGGGAGGTTAGGGGACGAGTCCTGCTTGCAGCTCAGGGCCAAGCCCAGAGTGGCTGCATGTCTCAAGTACTAACACAGTGGAGGCATCCATTGAAAGCCAGTCATTTACTAGACGCTTTTATCCAAAGCTCCTTTTTGGCGAGTTCAGATACTACTAATACTGTCCGTTTATGTGGTTGTGTGCACTTCCGTGTGGGTTTGTGTGTGTATGTGTGTGTGTTTGTGTTGTCTGTGGTGGTCATGATAGACGTTGTGCAGTGTGAATCTTACTAATATCAATAATACTAATATGAATACAACTGAGGTTTGTCAGACAGAGTTTGTGTGACATGTATTGTAGTTTGACCTTTTTCCCTTATCTGCTGTCCTCTATTATGTTTAAGTTTCTTCGCCCGCTACAGGTGTAAATCAAAAAATTTGAATATCGTGAAAAAGTTAATTAACTTCAGTAATTCTACTTAGAAGGTGAAACTAATATACTATATAGGCTCATTACAGAAAAAAATCGATATTTCAAGCCGTTCTTTGTTGTAATTTTGATGATTATGGCTTACAGCCTATGAAAACCCAAAATTCTAAATCTCAGAAAATTAGAATATTGTGACAAGGTTCAATATTGCAGGCTCAAGTGTCACCCTCTAATCAGTTAATTAATCCAAAACACCTGCAAAGGGTTCCTGAGCCATTTAATGGTTTCTCCTCAACGGAAGATAGGAGGCGAGCGGATAAGCACCACACATCTTTTTAAAGAACAGAGGGGGTGTTTGGTAGATGAAAGCAACCCCATGTTCCCTATTAAGCAGCCTGTCACGCAAATTGGTGGAGCTCCTGGCCAAGCCACGGAATTAAACAGCTGTTTCTCACAGCTTTAAGACAACTGCTGTATTGGTGCCACTTCAATGTTGTTGGAAAAATATGGTTCTATATATATCTATATCTATAGATATAGATAAATATGGAACCATATTCGGTTCTATGAAGAGTATACTTAGCACCATATACTGTATATGGATCTCAATATATATATATCATTTTTTACTTGCTTTTTACTGCTTTATTTTGCTTAAAATCAACACACCAAAAAAATGTAACTGTTGTTTTGGACGTTGTGGCTAAATCCTTGATTTTTCAGTTGCCTGGCGGGGAGCCCGCAGTCTGGCACGAAAGCCACTCAACGGGCCATTTGTTTCAGGAACATCGATGGAAGCTAATGAGCCGCTCACTCCTAATCATGGCCTTTCTTGGGGTAATTGTCACTTGTTCTCGGCCTCTCTGCCTTCGTCCTCCCTCACAGCTAGGGGAGCAATGAGCGGTTACAAACTACAAAGAGATATTCCTTAACAATATCGCAGCAGACAACAGATGCCCTGGAGCTCCTGGCCGCCACATCAGCCACGCGGTAGGCCAACAAAGCTGGCCTGAGCGTCCGGGGACGACATGAGGATCGCAAGACTGGAGGACGGAGTAACAGTTTTGTTTTTTTTGAATGACAGCGAGAGATTAATTGGAGGAGAAACTTTCTATCCACTATTTTGAAGGGAGTAGAGAGGAAGTTATCGTCAACAAACAATGAAGATGCATTCATAAATTAGTTGTTGGTTGAGATAACTGTACTGTGCTACCATATTATCTGCATATTTCAAATAAGAGGTGCCCTTACAAACAAGTAAAATACTACAGAAAACCAACATGACTTTCATAATTTTCTGACAGAATAAAACAGATGTAGGCCTTGCAGGAAAGCCTATTTCCGTTGTATGAAATTATTTAGTGAGTGTTGAAATTGTAACTACGGCAAAGGTTTTCCTTATTTCTCGCTGCTACTACTAGCACTCTGCCGACATTACCTTAACCCTAGTCGATCCATATGGCTACATAGTACAGTATTAGATGCTGATCACATGCTGGTGTTGATGGTATATTAACAGTCTAGCTCCAAATATACGTGGGATGCTTTATTCCACAAAACCTCTATTATATTATTATATATTATATTATTACTATTAAAAAAATAATCAAACAAAGCAAAGAACCCTATGCACCCGGGAAAGGGAGAATAAATTAAACATATATATTATGATAAATTAAAAAGCACTAAAATAAAGCGACAGTGTTAAGAATTTTCATAATTTTTAATAAATATGATAAATACAACTAATCTCTGCATAGACAGAATCAACACAAATGTATAAACTTGCAAGTCAATTAAATAGAGCATAGTTCTGATTAACAGATGTTAATTGCCACATATATTCCTATTCATTCATATTGTACAAATATGAAACTTTCTCTTTATTTTTTCTTGAATATCAGCATCAGACTACAAAACAGTTGTCTGATGCTGCATCATCTGGTGTGCAAAGTAAAATACAGGGGAAGAAAACGACAAATAAGATCCAAGGAGAAAAATATATCCGCAGGAATCTTGGCTTTGGGCCTAGTACAAATGAGTTTGTGCATGTGAACACGCCTTGCAATCTGTGATGTTCCTGTAATGGGACTCCCTACTAACTCTTCTGGATAACGCAGAAACAGAGTCTTGATCAAAGCTGTCCTTGGGATGAAGGTAAAGGCCACGTTCTAATGCATGCACTCGTGATTTCATGCATGGCTTATTGTTTTCCCAAGCCCAAATTTAAAAATATGAATTACTCCTTTAAAAACAATAATGGAAACATAAAATAGGTGAACGTTGTTGAAAATGTTAACGGTGTGGTAAGAATAGTGTTCATAAAAAAGTACTTGCCATCTTCTATCCTCCTGTTCTTTCGTTGGGACAAAACCTAGATTAGTCTGAATTAAATCAGTTTTTTTATCGTTGTGACAAATACAAAATGGAGGAGTCCATTGTGAGTGGAGGTAAACGTTTGTTTCCAAAAATCGCGGAGAGAACGAGGAGAACGGTAAACGACCTTGCCAGACGCTTGAAAATAATCCAACCTGACATGGCTGCGCTTCACAGGTCGTTTGGCACTGGCGCCTCTCCCCCCTCACACACACACACAGACACACACACACACACACACACACACACACACACACACACACACACACACACACACACA
>JAOPUA010000152.1:15983065-15993169 GCA_027122455.1 Trisopterus luscus | reverse complement strand
CACACACACACACACACACACACACACACACACACACACACACACACACACACACACACACACACACACACGCCCACCCAGCCACCCCCCACACACATATACCATACCATATACATACCATATGTTATATAATAAAGAAAAATGATACTTTTTATATATTATCTATTTGTGAGACAGGTTCTGAAAAAAGCTTTTAATTTGGCAGGAGATCTCGAATCTTGGATGTGTATCTACAATGCATGATCCCCAGTGGTCTCACTCCATGTTGAGGTGCCATTCTCTTGTATTGCGTGGCATATTAAAACTCCCCCCAAGGCAACGTCTGCCAGAGAATACAAGTGTGAAAAGTGTCTGGCAGTGCCCGCAATGGCCTCACTGCAATCAGTTAATGTGTTCTTGGCAGTAATGTAAAGGAGCTGAACCACTACACTTACAGAGAGAGAGAGAGCGAGAGAGAGAGAGAGAGAGGGGGCCAGGGATTGTTAAGCATAATTGTGTTGGATATGGATTCCTGGCTAGAGGTTTTAAGATCATATGATTTGATGAAGCCCATCATCTAATACGGCTCTAGTCAGAGAGAGTAACAGGTGTCATGAAATATGCTGCTCCCGGCCTGTTGGTCCAAGTTTGGTATTTTGTTGGACTGCATTCGGCTCAACTAGGGTTTCATAAATATTCTGGAGAAAGACGAAACAAAAAAGTAAGTGTTTTTTGGAGCTTCTTTCTCAGTGGTGTTTGACTGTGTATTTACCTCAGCTATCTGGATTCAATTCCCTATTAAATCAAACCTGAGCACCTGTCTAACAAACTCTGCTCAGCATGTAGCATGTATGCGACAAACGGATGTCTAATTTTAACCAAAACTCGTACAAAACTGTTACGATCACAACGACAGGGCAACGAAATGTCTATTCACTTGCGAAACGAAAAATGCTCTCCACAGCCCTATATGGACTGAAGGATCCTCCGGGAGACTTTGTATTTCCTCAGCTGCCCAAGATAGTACAGGCGCTGCCTTGCTTTACCCACCAGTCTGTTGATCATGGTCATGTCTCCTGAGATGTAAACTCCCAGGTATTTGAAGCTCCTCACCCTGTCCACAGCAGTCCCATTGATTGCAGCGTTGCATACTACCTAGGTTGTTGTAGTAGTACTCTCCTCCTGAAGTCCACAATCATTTCCTTGATCTTGGAGGCATTCAGGAAGAGGCTTTTCTCCTGGCACCAGTGTCAGGCCCTGCACCTCGTCCAGGTTGGCTGCCTCGTTGTTATTTGAGGTCAGCCCCACCGTGACTATGTCGTCCGCAAACATGAAGATAGAGTTGTCGCTGGACCTAGCCACACAGTCGTGGGTGTACATAAGGACGCAGCCCTGGGGAGACCCAATGTTCAGGATGAGTGAGCTGGAGGTGTGTATGCCTACCCTGTGGCCTGGCCGTCCGGAAGTCCAGGATCCAGGCATACAGGGTGTTCAGTCTTATTCCTATCAGGTTATCCAACAGTCTAGTGGGGAATATGGGGTCGAATGCTGAGCTGCTGTCAAGAAACAGAAATCTCACATAGTCCACCGAGTGTCCAGGTAAGAGAGAGCTGGTGTGGAGGACCTGGGAGACCCCATCATCCATAGATCTGTTAGTTCTGTATGTGTACTGCATTGGGTCTAAGGTCGGTTGGCGGGAGGATAAGATGTTGTCCTTAATCAGCCTCTCAAAGGCATTCATGGCCGCTGGTGTTAGGGCCGCTGGTCTGTAGTCCTTCAGGCATGCCAGAGAGATGATCTCGGGCACAGGGATGATGGTGGAGCTGTTGAAGCCGGTAGGTACAAAGGATGTAGCCAGAGATTGGTTGAATATGGTGGTGAACACAGGAGCTCGCTGGTTAGTTACAGGACTTAAGCAATTGCCCAGATTTGCCGGCCGGTCCAGCAGCTTTCCGTGTATTCACTGTCAACAGAGCCTTGCTCTCGTTGTGTTCCTTCACGGAGATTAGCTGCTCAGCCCCAGCGTGAGAACTCTCCACAGCCAACGCTCATCAGCACGCTGACGCTGTTGGTGTAAGCCAGCAAGCTAGCGGTAGTGTTGCCTCTTGAACCGTGCAAAGAAGGAGTTGTGACCCTTTCATTGACTATCTATTGATGCTAAATTATGTTGTGTTGTGGCTTTTGCAATTGGTTTGTGACTTTTGAAATTGTGACAGGTTTTGCATTTTTGTTGGGATTTCTGCATTTATGTTCACCTTTAATGTGCTTGTGTTTTTCGATTTTAAAAAGCTGTTTGGATATGCAGTGTACTCGACACGTCTAGGCCACCGTATTAAGGGCATGCCAGAGCAATCACCACAGTCTCGAACTAAACACAAGGTTATGAATTTAATAGAAATGCATTTACAATGGTATTTCCTAATTCTAAATATGTGTATCAACATCATTGAGGCACAATAAACGTGAATCAATTGCTGTTTCTTATTTATGAAACGGATACATAGTACCGTATATAATGTATATAGCATTGCGATAAATGACAATCTACAACGATTTTTTTTCTCTTATTTTAAGCTGTTAAAAAGTAAGGTTTGGGGTCTGGGGGGCGAGTATTAGGCTATAGGAAAGAAAGTGTGAATATCAAAATAACAGATGCAGTGTCTCCTTTCATAAGGTATATAGCCCTGGCTATGTCCCAGACGGCCTCGTTGGTTCATCCTTGGTGGGACATAAACAAATGGAGGATTGTTGGAAATAACACCTCGTATCAGTTGGAGAGGCACTGGCCTGTCCCCACACTAAGAATTATGAACCCAGAGAGACACTAAAAAATACCAACATTCTACAGTAGTCTTCAAATTGGTTGCACACAGCCAAGGAAGGAGCACAGCCAGTTTGCAGACTATACTATCAACATGCATGCGTTGTATTTAATTGTATATGCTTTAAATACACATACAAAGGTCTTCTCTGTAACCTCTGTTTCAGGCTTTAATTGTTAAAAAAGCCTGGATGAATTATAAGTGCTAAGATATCAAAGAGCTCCCCAGTTTGATGTAAATTTGTAGCAAGATATAATCGTTGTTTTGTTTAGTTTGGAAGACACATACAAATATAATTGCAATAGTCCAGCATTATGCTCATGACAGAAGCGTGCATTGGTTACTCTGAGTCAGACTGGGAAAGAAAGACTCTGATTATTGAAATGTTGGTGAGTTGAAGAAATGAAACCTTGGTGGAGGGATGCAACAGTGAGGACATTTTCTCACCGGTTAAAAAAAAACAATTTGTTGTTCAAAATCTGTAGGGCTCTTACTTTTTAGGGATCTTTAGCGTTAAACTGCGGCAGCAAGCCTATGTTGGTGATGCCGTTAATATGATCCTTAAAGTGAAATCTCGACTAGTTACTCTGAGCTTTTTAATCCATGCACTTTTTACTGATCTGAAAATGGACAGTCCCCGTCCAACCAGACAGCTTGAGAAGATCTGCAGAGAAGAATGACAAAAAAAATCCCCAAATCCACTCATACCCAAGAATACTCATGGCTGTAATTGCTGCCAAAAGTGCTTCAAATAAGTACTGTGTAAGGGGTCTGAATACTTCATGTTAGTACGACACGTACATTGAGAGGCGGGTTTGGTTTGGCTCTGCTCTGTATTGCATATATCATTTCCAATTTGTTGATCTGATGTAACCCACATGGGCTTGTTGGGCATGTTGGCTAGCCGTTGGCATTCTGTATCTGACATAATTATGTCATGCTAAAAATCCTACAGCAGGGAGCACAAGAAAAGAGTGGAACCATACGTCCAAATTAAATTATATTATCATTTAATGCAATGTCAGTTAAATCCATGACAAGACGGATTCCTGTCCAGTGTCTCATAATGGTAAATGTTGCTACAGACAATTGAAAAAAAGTCTGTTTAACCTTGTCTATAAGAATGGTAAAAAAATGCAATCATACTTTTTAAGGACTTTTCACTCAATCTTTCAGTGTGTTGTTCCTATCCTTTTTCCCCCTAGACGCACCAAGGATCCAGCTGATTAATATCAATTCGGAGGAATGTTCTTTAACCGCTACGTTGAACTGCAACTTTTGGTTCAGAATCATTGATGTTTTATGGTATATCTTATATATATTTTACTTACTAATCCACTGTATTGTTAGGATTATGAATTAAAAGACAGTGTAATGATTTTTCACAACACTACAGAGCTCCCATGGGCAAGGAGAATATCGGGGAAGAGAATATAAAACTGAATTTGAAAATAAGCCATAGAAACAACCAAAATCTGTAAAACAATAGTGTTTCTCTGCAGAACTTTTTTAAACGTGTTAAATCATTACAATTCAGGAAATACCTTTAAAATAACAGAGCTTCTCTGCTGATCTGTTAGTATCATCACTTAATGAAGGTGTTTGATTGTTATCATTGAGGAAAATCTGTTTGTTCTGTAATGAAAATGTATTTTTTTCCACTCTATTTGAATAAGTGTATTCCCCAAAAATGTTACATTTTTTGATTGACAGCCGCTGCTGCCAGTCATTTTACCTTGCTCTGAGTTCTGTTCTTACAGCACACCTTTAATTGAATTATATTGCAATTATTCGATTTTACTTTTAGCACAATGTATTCATAATTTCTGGCACCCTCAACCTCACTATATATGTTCGGTGTTAGAATACATATCACAACCATATACCTCATCACGTAACTCTTTGCATCTCTGTCTGCTTTGACACTCTGTTCTGTTTCATCATCATGTTCTTGCTCGCTGACTCATTACTAACGTGTTTGTAAAAAGTGCTGCGTCCATGGTCATTGTTCTGCGTCCAGCGTGTCATGATGTTTGTCATTTTATGCCGTGTGTCAAGTATACTTTGGTAAAAATGTATGTTTTCTTTTTATAATGCCGTTCTGTTTAACAATACACTTTATTCCAAATATGTTCAGACTGAAAGTATTTTTGAATTATATTTGAATTGCTGTTGATATCATTGTAAATTCAATTGAATAATACTTTCGAAAATATCGTTGAGTGTGTATTATAAGTTATCTGAAAATATACTTCAACTAGTAAAAAAGCATATTTTTTAAAAAGTAAAGCATTAGTATGAAAATATATACTTAAGTATATTCAAGTGCATCTTTATGGTGTCTCAAAATAGTACGGTCAAGTACATTCATTTTTAATTGTGTATGACTTGAGCAGAGCCAAAATTACACTTTTAGTACATTAATCATGCAAGAACATGGAACTTTACCAGGTGCACTTCAGTAAGGTGTTTTTGTCCAGAGCCATTGCTTACCTGAGTCCGAGCTGTACATGTAGACGAAGCGGGTCCAGCTGAAGTGGTCCACCAAGGCCATGAGCGGCTCCTGCAGCTGGGGCCGGAGCTGGAGCATGAACTGGTTGTTGGTGTGGATGGGGAAGGAGGGCGTCACGAAGCACACGTGCAGAGAGCCACAGAAGGACATGAGCATGTTGACCGTCCGCTGGTCGTACAGGCCCATGATGGCATACACGCCCTTGGCAAACTGGGAGCAGACTGGGAGGAGAAGAATAAAGGAAGAAAAGGGGGAATGGAAGTATTAGCGATAAAAAGGGGAAGGCTTTGTTGTTACAGGGTGTTGGCTGACCCAACAGGGGTCCCCCCCCCACCCTTTGCTACATGTCATTCCCTATATCTTAAACGACTATCCTCTTCATTTTCACTGTCCTGTTCATGAAAGGAAAATGGTCCTCATAAAAAAAAACTACCTGGACATTTAATCTGATTTGCAGGAATGCTATTTCATACCATGAACAGAAGGTTTACAATTGATTATGAGCAAAGGTTTACAAGTGTAGGCTTTCTGGTGAAAATACAATAAACATGAAAAAAATAATAACTACACAGACTACAGAGTATTAGTATCAGATATTCAGAAAAAAAAACTGTTGCACCCTCCATTAGGCAGCCATTCATAGCCTAAATGAATCCCACCTCCTACTCCTTTCTATATTAACATTCATGATTTACAGTTGGGGTCTTATTTTCTGTGTATTATTTGCAATGTGATTATTGATCTCCACCACCAATGTAATTATGTCAAATGATGTCTTTGCTCATTCATTTTTGTTGCTCTCTTTTTCTTCCTGCTCTCAATACACACATAGCAGCACTGTATGTTTGTTTGCAAAGAACTTGAGTTCTGGAATCAGGCTTCATGTTATATTTCCAACATTTGTGAATCACTCCTACATGCACTGACCAATGACAACACATTGTATTGGGCCTAGAAATGAGGCACCTCCCATGTCCTCCATGCCAGTTCCCCCCTAACTGAACATGCACTTATCCGCCTTCTCTGGATTCTCACTAGATTACAACATAAAGAATTGACATCTTATACATTACATATTCAGTTATATCAGATATAAGGCAGTGAGATACTGTATGATTTAATCCACTTGTCACCATATTAATTAGATATAAAACAGACATGATCATGACATAACAAAGGTGTTATTGTCTGCCAACGATTACTGGCTTGAGGTAGTTAGTACCGAAACAAAAAACAAAGTATAATCAAAGAGAAAGAAAGCCATGCCACATGTGAGTTAACATAAAAATGTGACATAGATGCACAATAAAAATCACACCGAAAGTATGCCCTCAACCAATTGAAAAAAATACCACTGTATGTGATTGTGAAATACATTCATAACGCAGGCCAGGTTTAACTTTCACTGTAACATTTACCTGTTAACTTTATCATATAAGTCAAAGTAATAGAAAGAATGAAGAGGGCTCCTTTCTTCTTTGTGGCCATCATAAAGCCCTCTTCATGTCAGAATGAGGTGAGCCAGGTATAGAGGGAGTAACCGGTTTAGGGGTCAACTTGGAGTAAACTAAGTAAACAATGTTCATCTCTTTGTGCTTTTTCCACACTTATTTCATTCAAATAAGCAAGATAATGGTTATACTTCCTTTAAACCTATTGGAAATTTCGCCCCCACTGTGTGAGTATAGATATTGAAAAGTCTCTCACAGACGCACAACTAAGACCTCACATTATTACCCCATCTTTCCAATGCAATGCCGTATGAATACTGAGTTACAAGTCAGAGGTCTTCCTTTGTGACTGGAAAGTGTCTGGACTCAGGCTAACATTATCTTCAATAAACCCTACATTCATCTAATGCAGTTAGTTTGTTTGTGATGTTATTTTACAACATGATTTCTCCTTACTTTCATAAGCTTGCTGAAATACTATCTCAAAGCAATACACAGGTAAAATCCACTTGCCAAATATATAGCGCCGCCTTTAGATCAAGTTCCATAAACCCAATCTTTATATGATAATTGATATTGGACTGTTACCGGGAATAGCAGCCACTTGGGTCGATGTGGGGTTTTACAGGTCAAGCAGTCTGGCTTATTTTTCTTTTTCTTTGTTGGACCTCAGCTGGTGTTTGCACTCAATACAAATGTGCATCATCCACGAGGCATCTCTTATGAAGCAGAAGAGATTAGCCAAGACAAATCCTCTGGGAGTTTAAACACTGCTAGTGCCGAGTATCTGCTGTAACAGGCTGTTTTCCTCTGAGCCATGCTATCACACTATCATTGTAAAGGTCTACTCTCTCTGGGCTATACTGCGCAATGCCAACAATAGACCAGTTCCCCGAAGGAGATGCCATCATGCTAACAAGGTATATGTCGCTAAGCATTAGCATCTCGTCATACATACAAGTACACACACACACACACACACAAACACAAACACACACACAAACACACAAACACAAACACACGCAGTCGCCTCCCAACCACAACCCCCTGATCTCAAGGTTGAGTGTAGGATGACAATCGAGGGGGGCTATGTCTGGTTGTGTTTGTGGAGTAGTCAAAATGATGAATTGAACCGTAACTAATTGGCAGTATGATCTTATAGGACGCGTGTGGCTATGAATGTGGAACCGTGTGTCGGCTGATTAGTTAAGAGAACACTTTGACACTGAGGTCTCACAGTCCCAGGTGGAGAATGGCAGATGGAGTTCACTACTCAGCGTTAACTATCTTATAATGTAATTCTTGTGAATGCAGAGAGGAAATACCGTCATTTAGGCAGCTGAAAAGCGTGAATGGAACTATGTATAGGTATTACCAAGGAACCAATGCAGCTGTTTAATTACATGCCGAGTAGATGATTGGATTGCAACATTTATAGGTTCTGTAAAACACACACACACACACTCAAACACAAACATATACACACACACTTAACTAAATCGTTGAAACATTTACTGGGCTCAACTGTGAGACATTGCGGTGACCATGACAACATCGCAAGATATTTTCATCTGGAGTTGTGATTAATCATTTCATTGTGAACTGCCACTGAGCAGGGAGAAGCTTATTTTCAAGTGTGGGCGGCACATTATTGAAAAAACTAATGCCGTAGTATGCAATAAAAAATATGTGATAGAAGTGTGAGACTAAATGAGTCATTATTGGAGCAAACATTTAACTTTGTGCTACTGTGCAATTCCCACACGAGACAGGGTTTGACATGGAAGAGAGACGGTAATTACATGTGACTGCTTGTTCCGAACAATAGCTGTCAAACTAAAGTAAGCCATGCATTAGCTGACCTTGTCCGGCAAAAAATAAAAACTGGAAAAGGAAACAAAATAAAAGCAGGCCAACGGAAGACAGAGAAAAGCCATCAGTGAGCGGGTTCAATACCACTCTGGTGACCGGGTTCAAATCCCTGCCGAGAGGCGCCTGAATGGGCCGACATGCAGGGCATCAACAAAGCCCTGTCGTCTGAGACCCATGTGTGCCCGAGGACACCTCAGGAAACAACAACATGGAAACCACTTAATCCTTTCAAGGAACACTTTTGCACTGACTCCACGCCCTATTGTCCCTTTTCACTAGCCACACACACACACGCATGCAAACATGCGCACGCACACACACACACACACCAGTGCAGTTCAAACTGCCCCGCGCAGACATGCACTCTGAATCTCGCTGAAACCTGCTGTATTTCTCGGTTGCTTATATTTCCCTGCGCTGCATGGGAGACGATGTGGATTTGTTTACACACAGTGAATGCAAAGAGGACCTCACTTCCCTACTACCCAGCTCAGTCAGACTCAAATATGAGCGGGCTCCCCAGGGATCCACCCTGAATGGCGCGCCGGCGTACGGCGGGGTCAGCACACAGTGTCCCCCTTTACAAACCGCATTGAGCTGTGACCCAATGCCAGGGAGCAACCTGAACCACTTACCTGGTTTTCATTGGCCATGTTTTTGTGTGCAATGGCTTGTGAATGCATGAATGTCAGGACAAGCAGGACACGGCTGATAAGAGTTGGCCTTAATAAAAGGTCAGGTGGTTGTTATTATCAAGCTGCTTGGGAGTACTACTTTTTCCATTAACTGTTCAAAGTAAAATTACCCTTAAGCCTCCACTACCACACACAACCCACACTTTTCTGTCTCTGCTCCCCTTATGAATTTTCAATACTTGTACTAAAAGTGTAGTTTAAGTGAGAAGATACATCTTTAAAGACATCGTCATTATTTCATTGATTTGTAAAGTCGCCATTGTTAAGCCCCATTGAACATTGAGGATTCTTAGGCCATTTTTGGAAACCTGTTATTGATGAATTATATGGATTACCGGTATTCTTATTCTTATTATTTTCAAGCGCCTTTATCTCCGCCCCCCGATTTTGCAAAAGTCGCTTAATTGAATGATGCCGTATGACGATGACCAAGAAGAGCAGGTCCCCAAAAGGTTTGGTACCAGTCAAAGCAAAATCATCAGTGCCGCCACTCCATGGATGAGAAGTTCAGAAACTTGGTGTACGTGCCTTTCTTGGCCTCTTGGACTCACAATGCATTTTGTGTCGATATCTAATTTAATGATGTCACAAAGTGAATTACAGTTATTACTCTTAAGCGTCATGCACCACTTCGCCTAAGGGGCCAAAAATCCCACACAAATGGTGTTCACAATTAAACCAATGTCTCTGTGTATGTCTTTGTTTCTGTGTGTGTGTGTGTGTGTGTGTGTGTGTGTGTGTGTGTGTGTGTGTGTGTGTGTGTGTGTGTGTGT
>JAOPUA010000152.1:15930255-15940783 GCA_027122455.1 Trisopterus luscus | reverse complement strand
CCTCCTCCTGCGCCGCCCCGCCCGCCGCCGCCCCGCGGCCCCCGGCGGCGCCCCCCCCCCCCCCCCCCCCCTCCGGGATCTTGCTCAAGGATACCTACAGGGAAAATTACGACATATACGCCACCCACATATACTCCAGCCATAGACACATCCAGCCATCCATTCTCTCAACCACATCATCTTTCTCCACACATTCCTTCCTTCCTGACTGCATCAGCGTCATCTGGCTCCCTCTGTCTCCCTCGGCCCACGCATCAGCGTTTCTACAGGTACCCTTCACCCTGCAAGCCTGACTCACCCAGGGAGGAAGAGAGCTGGAGGGAAGGAGGGATATTTGGTTTCCTTCGGCCCCATTCTCCCATAAAAAAAGCCAATCAGTGTTGAGGAGACGTTGCACACATCCAGTCAATGGGAGTGAAGCGATTGTTTCAATTGTTTGGCCGATGGAGGAATCCCTAGCCTTTGTTCATTGTCAAATGGAATCGGTTCATCATTCATTAAATCCCTCACTGGTTAAAACAAACCAGCTGTCTCCTACACATTGCTTTTTTGTGATTAGCTTGCACAAATAGTTCTCACAAATAGATCAGTTATTGGTACATGGGAATAATAATAATGATAATAATCTCTAAATGTATAATTTTCTGTGATGGCTTGTGGATAACACAGGCAAAAATTTAGCATATGGATAATACAGTCATGATGTACATGTTTTACAGAATATAGAAAAATAATGGTCATGTGTTGGTAAACCAAAGCATCCAACAGCAGAATATGTATCTCATAATGTAATGACATCAAGGCAGAGATTACATTCACCCTCTTCTGTCATGTCCTCTTGGCTGGAAAATTTTTCGGAAAGTGGGAATTTTTTGGGAGATGCATGCTGGGTAAGATATGTGGGTGGAATCTTCCAGGTTAGCAAAGCTGGCTGGTAGCCAGATGATGGGTGGAGAGGACTCCAGAAAATAGGACAGAAAGAATTGGGGATTAGATGTACAGGGAGCAAAATAAAGAGTACGCAAGAATGAAAAGGAGAAAAGGGAAGGCAAAGAGAAAATGACATGCAGCTACCACAGTAAAGAGATCTAAATGTATCTGTATATGACAAGAGGAGCGATGGGAAATTAGAAAAATCTCAATAATCACTGGAAGGAGACAGGATAAGTGTACAGGATGAAAAGGCCAGAAAGTCAGCTTTAAACTAATCTCGCTGGACCTTTCTTGCTTACACTTTTTTCTCTAAACCTATTCCCTCCACCCACCACCTCTAGGTTACAGAAAGTGTTGAGCTTGTAGAAAATGTGGGTATTCCACTAGAGCAGAGAGATCTGTCACCATGACAACTAGCTGGAAAGATAACTTTTTGGAAATGGCCACTGTTTCTTGTGAAAAAAGAAATTACCCGACACTTTTACCAGACACAAAATGTGTATGCACGATAATAATGAGAATTGAAATAACACATGTGCATGCTTTGTAAAATATATGCAAGCAAAATGGTGCAATCTCTGCAGCGCACCGGGAACACCCCTACAAACACGCAATGTAACGTCAAGCCCTACACAATAGTCCTGAGAATCAAGGACCAACAACCAACCAATTCAATTAACCTATTATCAATCATACAGGAAGAGTCACGTGTGTTCTCCTGTGAGGGGATCCAATATGTCACGTAAGGAAAACAGTCAGATAACAGAGTATTGTACCCCACACTAACACATTTAAAATCTCCTTGAGAACTTGGCACAGGTTATTCTCTTTCTTCCTGTGGCCGGTGACAGACAGGCTTACCTTCCGAGCAGTGGATGTGTGCGTATGACAAAGAGTGGAGGGCCGCAGGATGGTGTTTGATCCTGGTGAGTTCATAGGGTGCAATATAAGGTGGAAAGGGTATTCAAGTAGTGACAGAACATTTGAACTAGAATTGGTTTATACAATGGGTATAATTAGGTTTCTCAGCACGCTGGGCAATGTTGCCTCGAACACGTCCTAACAGCAGCGGGGGCTTCTCTTAAGGTGTTCGTGGGAGTCAAAGGGCAGTGTTGTTTTGAACATGCATTGGACTCTATTATAGAGGGGGGGGGGGGGCTCAGAGGGGTGGTTGTGTGTTTGAGATTGTGCTCGTTTTCTTTGTTTATCCATATGTAAGTGTCCTTGTGTTTGCAGACACAACACCATACACATACAAAGTATGCAAACCATCTGTCTCAGTTTTGTGCCAGTGGCTAAAGGTATAGATTACTATAATGACAATAATAAAAGGTATATGTTTTCAAGTTTAAAAGTATAAACCAAAAACGATTTGTATTCACTGGCTCTTTAAACTTCGGATCCTTGGTTCTTGGATTCCGTTTCAGTAAAATATATCCCTTTATTGTTTGCCTTCAATAGATTGCTTTGTTCTTTTGTATGGAAATCCTCACACATTTCTGTGTGTGTGTGTGGATGAAAAAGGGAAAGGAGAGAGACAGACAGAGATAGACAGGGAGAGAGAGAAAGAGAGAGAAAGAGAGTTATTGCCAGGTTAAAATAAAAGTACAAAGTACACACATGGTCAGTTTGATTTACATAGAGACCTTGCATTTGTAAATTATTCATCTGCTTAATGATTTAGAGAGCTCCTGGGAGCATTTGTGATCATGAAATATTAACATTAACACAACAACAAAGGCGCCTTATTATTCTTTGGACTGGTACAGTCAAACCCCTGCTCTTTAAAGACATCCCTGAAAGGCTGCGTTCAGCCTGATGGTCTAGAATTGGCAACAGAAACAGAAACCAGAATGCTGCAAGACTTTCCTCATGGAGTTATTCACCTCCAACTACGTTGTTCACAAAATCTGACCTTGTGAACGGTTTCAACACGGTTGTTCAACACTATTCAACAGTGTGACGAGTATTTACAAGACAATATGCTCTACTAAAAGGACTGCCATTATGCCAAATGGAAAAAAAAAAAAAAACAATAATACCTTGTATATATGGTCAATGATATTTACCTCTAAGATCAAGTGGAGGTAAGTATTAAGGAGGTATTAAGTCGATGCATCCCAGCTCTGATGATAAGAGATTCTAACTCTGGTATCCGGGCTACATTCTCAACCTGGCTCTTGCTCCAACATTATCATCTCTAATTGGATTGCATCATTCCTCAACTGTCCAGTCTGACCTGGGGGTCTTGAATGCAGCTCTATTTTAGTGCATTATTGAAGGAATTATGTATGCTTTCTTTGACACAAAGTTCAAGTTCACAGAAAATTGTGATCATTGTATTAAATGTGATGTATCTTCCAAAATATTATACAGAGTGATCTATGCTATTTTATAAAAATAGCCTCCTTCTCCCATCTCCTGTCGGCTGTCCCTGGAACGCGTTGTGGTTCACAGGACATTCGTGTGCACATGGATAACCTGTGTGTGTGCGTGTGCGTGTGTGTGTGTGTGCACACTTCACTATCCATAGCGTCCCTGGCAGACTGAAGTACATTTTAAACCCCAACAATAATAAGTTCCCCCAGGAGAAAAGTTTTGGCTAACTTTTGTATGGGTAGGGTAGAAAAATGTGTCATATAGAAAAGCGTGGTGTAGTTTATCTCCTTAAGAAATTCTATGCGTGTTCAAAACATTAAATTACGAATCCAATCTGCCCTTTTAATGACATGGATCCATAACTGTCTGGTTTTAATCAAACGGAGTGAACACCATGGTATGTTAAACATTTTTCAATCCTTGGCTTTTGCCATCTTGACAGTTGTTTGTCAGTGGTCTATGCTTTGTGTCCCGTTGTTCGCGCCTTCCTGCTGACGTTGCCAAGAGAACCCCTCTATGAGGTTGGGATGTGCATGCTGAATGTAAATACTGTGTTTGTGTGTGTGTCTACTATTTGGATTCATGCATGTAATTCAAGAGATGAAAGGGCATATTTTCATTGTCCATGTGTGGCAGGTGCTCTCTTGCTAGATGTTCTTCTTTAGTCATTTTAGGTTATTAACTTTCTATACAGGTGATTTGAAAGACACTTCCAGAGCGCCTTCCACCGCATCAAGTGATGAACATACATCCTTAGCGACGGGGAGCCCAGTGGGAATCCATAACCCTAGCAATGTTCATAAAACACATGAACTGGACCACTACCTTTTTATTCCAAATGCTATCTTTATAAACTGTGTAGCTAGGAGGAAGCAATGACCAACACAAACGACTCCACATTTTGCTGATAGCAATGTTTGTCTCAACTTTAGCATTCTTTCTCCCCTCAAACGTATATAGCAGTAGTGTTCAGGCAGCATTTCAAGCCCACTGTCAACAGAGCCCAAGGGAGATGCAGTATTTATTCTAGGAAACACCAGTATAAAAACTGCAACCCCCCCCCCTCACAAACACATACACACACACACACACACACACATTTTCAGTGCTTAAAATAATGTCTTAGACAAAACGAGAGGTGGGATTGATCCTTTTCTTGAGAAACGCCTCCTTGAGAACGTCAGAAAAAAAAAAAAAATTCCATGTCAAATCTCTCTCTAAAATATCTCTGCTTAAAGCTGTATGTAAGTCAGTACACTATGTCCTGTATATCTTGAGTTCAGCCCTGTGTTCAGTGGAAACGAGAGGCCCTAGGAGCCAAAAACGCAAAAGGTTCAACTAGGCTTAGCCCATTAACCTGACAGTTTAGTTTAGCTCTCACCTATGTGTGTGTACGTGCGTTCATGCGAGTGTGTCTACCAGAAATTGACAAATTATTGCTGCCTGGTCTGTTTGAGTGTGAATGTTA
Organism: Trisopterus luscus; assembly: GCA_027122455.1. NCBI lineage: Eukaryota > Metazoa > Chordata > Actinopteri > Gadiformes > Gadidae > Trisopterus > Trisopterus luscus. The sequence goes on along the minus strand of JAOPUA010000152.1, from coordinate 15,936,003 downwards.
TAGGGAAAGCTTTGTGAATGGCAGTAGCTTTAATAGAAGGAAAAAAATAAAACTTTTTGCAGATTTCAGCATCCAAGCCCTGAGCTCATCAAATAGTGATTCTAACCTCCCTTACCCCTGAAGAAAGATGCCACAATATGTGTATATTAAGTATGAGTATGTTAAAGTCAATGGGTGCATTGCTAAAGAATGTTTAACTAGAAGAGAAGATGCATGCTTTTGGCCACAGTTTGGATGGCAGGTTGGGCATTTCTGCGTCCATTGGCTCAGTGTGAGAATAAGGAGATTTCGGTGCATTAAGCTTTCGAGTCCTGGAATGAACCCCAAAAGCTTTAATATGAAGTCCTATGCAAATTTCAATAATACAAGTGACTGGTGGATAAAAAAAATACAGTGCAATACAATAAAACTAAGCATACGGATTTAGACTTATCTTCTTTGTCTTGCTGGTAGAAGCCACATCTTTAGCTGCAGAAGAAGAGCTGTGCCCTGAAGGTGGGAGACGGGTGTTAAATCTGTTTGTTGTGCACATCCACCAGAGCAATGACATTTCTTCTCAACACAAACATGGCCTGTTTCCATTTCCATCTCTCTGTTGCCCCCCGATTCTGCGCCAGGCTCCAAGTGGTCAAGGTGCTCCAGATGGATTCTGGGGAAGTTGTCGAGCCGTATCCAATGCGACCGAGAGAATTAAAAGGGGCAATTTTACCTCTTTCAGAGATTGTATAAATCAAGAAAGAAAACCAAAAAAATAGGAAGAAAACAAGAGTTGCCTTTTTGAAGTTGGCCAGGTGGTTAGCTTAGCGGATGTGCATGGGGAGGTTGTTCCAGGATAGTGATGCGTTTACCAATCCAGCTATTTCAGATTTGGGATATCAACATATATACCCTGTTACGCCCCTTTAGTTGGAGCTAATCATAGGGGCAGACACCCAAGCCGGGGTGTTGATTTGGTCTGTGAAGCAAAAGCAGGTCCAGATGATGGGGACAGGATACCCTCGGGACCGACAGAAACTAGATGCTGGAGCACAGAGGAATCCAGTTACTGTGGAATATAAGATCCTGCATGTCATCATTACAATGCCACATAAGGGCATACAATTTAAGAGGCTATTCTGAGATAGTTGCTATTCTATAACCATATATTGACATAATTTAGCCAAACTAAAAGGTTCTGCAAAAAGTGGACATGGAAGAAAATGAGTTCTCTCAAGGACCCATACCTCATTAATTGACCAAGCAGCTTATTTAACCCCAGGAGGTGTCTCCCACAAACACCCTGTGGACAAATCAGACACCATGAGCCCACAACAGCCAATCAGGAAAGGCTTCGAATTTTAGGGGGAGCTCAAACACTATTAAAACCCTATGAAACTCTAAAACCTCCAGATTTTTCCTCCATTTTGTCTACAACCATTCTCCAAATCAAGACTCCAAAGAAACTAGAGGTGTGTGTGCGTGCGTGCGTGTGGCGTGCGTGTAGGACTTACCATCTAGGCTGCAAGAAAGAAAACCTGTTACCGATTTGGTTCGCTAATTTATGCTGCTATGCGTTGTGTGAATAAAACATTTATGAAACATGTTACGATTAGTTCAATCGTATCCCTTTTTTCATCGTTAAACCCTTTTGCAGTCATCCAATAACCGTTCTCCCTAGAAAACCCTCCAATCAATCCACACAAAGGACGCGTGAGAACGCCACGCCGTTGTTCTCAGCGAAGGTGATCACTTTGACGCTCTGTGCCGATTGTCGTGACCAGCTTTAACGTCCACCTCTTCTCGAAATCTCGGAGTGCCATTCATCGCCACCCATTATCTTTTCCAATAGTCACACAATCCCAGCATGCATCTGTCTGGGAATCAAACAATGCCGTCTCGGCAGGACGACGGATCTGGTTCAGGGCAGCCGTTTTAAGCGGCACTCTTTCACAAAGTATCACCGTTGGTAGATGTTGAAACTGGTTGTCAAAACGAGTGAAAAGTGTAGTAAAAAAACTGAAAAATCTATTAATTCATCCCCGGTCTCGTCCTAGAAAGTATGCAGGATAAATCAAATTGGTGCTTGGACCTTAAGCAGCTAAACAAAGCATAAGCACATATTCAAGTGTGTGTGTTTGTGTGTGCTCGTTGTGCTGTGATTGGACAAAGAGAGCCAATGGCTGTGTGATGTGATTTAACTGCTCCATTATTCCGTATCCATTGGGACTCATAGTACAGTATTGTTTGCTCTACAGGACACCTATATACCTGGAATCCATACTATTCATTTATTATCCAAGGACCAATGGAATGTGTTACCCATTGAGGGGGAGCTAGATGGAGAACCGATCACACCATACAAGATCCCATAGGTACGATTCGGGAGTTACAGGACAAAAAAAGAATGAACATTTGTTGAACATTTGAGGACATACAAACCACACTTGATTATGTGGAATTTTTGGATACACAGTATATCTGGTGTTCTTAAATGTTACATCTCAGAATCAAAATTACAATTTGAAGGACCCAGACTAGATTAAGACCACTTTTGGGTTGCAAACCAAAGTTTAAGACCTGTTTTTAGATTTGTAAATCAAAATTATTAGAACAGTTACCTCAAAACATGTGGCTGTATTAATTGTGTTCTCTCCATTCAAAGCATATTGTCAATGAAGCTTGCGTTACATGCTAACATGAAGGCATTTTTCATACTTCATTGCCACACTGAATTTCTAAAAAGGGATCGCTTCTGATGAAGTCCTGCCTTCAGCAACCAAAGTATTTTCTGCTACGCCTACGTAATGTTTTTTAAAATGTTGCAGCAAGTAGCTAACCTGGTTCAATTTACACATTCCAGGTTCTACACTTTGTCAAGGACAACACAGACAATACTAAAATATATATAGACATAGGTACATAAGTATTTTTCATGTTCCCGAATCTGCTGTATCAGGAAATATAGCTGTGAAGCCCCTGCAAAACATCTCACTATGATGCCCTAAAAAAATCAGTGTGTGTGTGTGTGTGGGTGGCATCTATTCCCCCCCGCCCAAACCCTCTGCCTGTCTCTGTCTGCTAAAGAGACGACAGAGAAAACACAGCGAGAAGGAAGTGTGGGGAAGATGAAGTGAAATGTGCTCAGAAAACGAGGAGCCCTTTTATTCTTCCAAATGCTGAGTGACCTAAAAATGTCAGACAAGAGAATCGAGTGTGTCCATGACTCTGTGCACTAGCACACACGCAAACATGCACTGACAAACAGGTTCAGAAGTAATCTAGCTGTTGAAGTAATTAGCACTGCAAGATTCAAGAATATTCCAAAATATGCTCAGAAACATCCATTGTGTCTCAATGCATTATGTTGACTTGATGAAATTATGCAATGTTTATCGCATTAGTATTGATGCAATGTTTTCAGTTATTCCCTGGTGTAGTTCAGTGCATGCAAATTACAGTTGGAAGTATATAATGAAAACCAAATCAAAAGTTCAAGTTAAATGACGAAAATAAAGTACAGTAATTTGTGCTAAATAAAAGCTGTTTACAAATATGTTGTGCGTTACTTGATAATGTACCGGATAGTATCCACACATTACTAATGTAAGTAAACTAGAAGCATTTAATACTGAAACTACTGCAGTACATAATTTCAAGATTTGATGCGAAAGTTTTAGCCTGTTATAACTAATTATCAAAATTATCTAAACCATGAAGCATGTTATTCAGAAATAGTAAAGCTTTTTGAATGTGCTCTTAAATTACAGAACACAGTTTTCCAACAGAAGGATTTTCAACAAGTCAAATTATGGCATTTCCACTTGGTATATCCCTCCATTTCAGCCCAAGAGGTCTGCCACTGCCAGTCAATCAGATGATAGCGGAGACGGCAGACTTATATCGCCAAATGTGTCTAACAACACTTGATCTGTCCGGATGGAATGCATTGCTTATAGCGCCTAATGCAACACTGCACCGCATTCAGGATGCTGTCCAGGCATTTGGCCCGGTACTATTTGGCTCCAATAAGGAGGCTGGGAAGATGATGGGAATAGTTAAAACATGGTTCTACACTGGCAATGGGAGGCATTGTCAACATTTGAAATTGATCAAAACCATATATAGTACATTTTAGGGAACAAGTAAGGCAGAGAATAGGTGGAATTTGGACACTAATTAGGCACTGGAAATCTAACGAAACCTATCCATACATAAAAATGCTGCTTTGTTGAATACAGTAAGGAAATATGGGTACATCAGTTATTGATTTTATGGTGCATTATGTTTACAAGCAGTGTACTAGAGTTAAGATTTAAAACAGCACTACAACATTTTGACAACACAAATAATGAAACACAATTTGAAAGAGTGAATGATTTCATGCACAGCCATTGGGTCTCTGGAAACTTACAGTTCAAATTTCTTCAGAGACACTTTCTTTAATAAAACAACAATTCCTATATGATCCAGGTGAAAGGCGGAAAGTCAGGACGACAGACAAGCAGGTGGTTAAGCAGCAGGCCGACCAGCAAACAGTATAGCAAGCAATCAAGCAGCAGGCAGACATGCAGGTAGAATCCCTGCAGCTGATATAAATCAAGGCCAACGAAGGAGTTTCGATCCAAGAATGTCAGTCCTTAATGTGTTCAAACTTATATAAATTAGGAACTTTTCCCAATTAATGGTTAAATAATTCAAACTTAACTTCAAGAATACAGAGTTAAAGCATATGTGCAAGCAGTAAGCTATGCATTCAGCCTCTTCCCATGTGTTATTTCTTTGACAAACAAACATCGCAACAGAATCACGTGATCCCTGATCACCTTTGTAATTTCCTGAAGTCCTTAGGAATAGTCGCTGATCTCTCGACTCTGGCATAGTCTCTGGAAGCTACTGGCAGGTAGACGAGCACACAGGGTGGACGGCAGGCAGGTACGGGGTTGGAGGTCCTCAGGCAAAGAGAACAAAGAGATTATGAAGAGCAGGGAACATGGAACACAAAATGTATTCAGAAATATTTAATGAACTAATGCAGAGACTGGTTACCTACCACTGTGGTTGAACCAACGATCTGTCGGTTCTGTGGTGAAGAACCAGGGTTTGAGTAGGACAGAGATGATGACCAAAGATGGATGGCAGGTGTGTGTGTCCAACAGGTGTAGAGCCGGGGAAAACGAGGGAATGCCTCGCCCATTGCACAGACAATGGGGCACCAAGAGGGGGAGACAGAGCAGAGCATCTGCTGGGTACGGCCACGGGCTCCTCATGGAAATCCCATGACTGACCTTAATGTTAGTTACGTGGCCCCAACAATTGGTTATTGTTATTACAATATCTATTGTACACAATAACTAATTGTGTATTAGCAGCTACAAGACTGGACTGATCTAGTCCAGTCCGAACTGAGCTATACCTGCATCCTAAGGATCAATCACAGAAGGGAGCATCAGCATGGCAGAAAATAGGGAATAAGAGAAAAAATATATATTACCCTCTCCCTCTCTCTCTCTCTCTCTCTCTCCTTCTCTCTCTCTCTCTCTCTCTCTCCTTCTCTCTCTCTCTCTCTCTCTCTCTCTCTCCCCGGGGGTTAATGACTTCTGAGGAAACACAATGGTGGGGCGGACAGAACGGCTCCAATCACTGGGAAGTGCCTCATGCTTCCTCCCCGACTCCAACGGAGCCGCGAGATATTGCAATAATAGTAGTGGACTGTTCAGGAAGAGACGACGTAGAAAACATTTCCCCTGGGGGCGGTGGGGGGGGAGGTAG
>JAOPUA010000152.1:15885441-15895901 GCA_027122455.1 Trisopterus luscus | reverse complement strand
GGGTGAATGTCAGTCAACACTGTAAAGCGCTTTGGATAAAAGCGCTATATAAATGAGGACCATTTACCATTTACCATTTGCATATTTTTGCCGTAGCAATAACCTGATAATATGAAGCTTTTCATTGCATTATTGAAGTAGGCCTATTTAATTTTTTTTACAACATTTATCCCTAACCACTATTTTGGTCCAACATTAACACCATTTTACCGTACAGTTTGTGGCACTTACAGTTTGGCTTGGCAGTAGACAGGAAGGGATAGCTATGCTTTCACTGTTCTGAGCCTCACCTTGAGTCACTTTGAGTGGATACCTCTGCTAAAAGGACTAAATGGTTTTAGTGTATTTTAGTACCCTACCAACTGCACCTATCTTATGCACTAATAAACCACAATACTGGAGCTTCTCAATTGATACTAACTTGTATATTTGATAAAGTTTTTTTTCTAGGGAGTAAAACTCATCCAAGAAATTCTACCTGCGTCATGAAATTAGAGCTCCTATAATTTATAGGCCAAATTATTATCCCAGTAAAGGCCAAAGCATTGGCAATGGCTACAGCAGCAGATGCAATTAAAATCAATGAATCGGATCGACTGAAGTCATTAAAGTAATACTCTGTGTGAAATAACATAAAAAATAAATGCGTAATATAGTGTTTGCCGCGGCAGGGATGTTAAATGTTCTCTCGTGTTGATGGGATTAGCAGGCAGAAGCAGGAAATGACAATGACAGCACGTACTACCTTATCAGTCTCTGCTTATGACACATCCTTTCACGAGGCACTCGTGTTCTCACTCCAGTTTATGAGAAAGTGTTAAATGTTTTTTTATTGTTTGAAGGTAACAATCCTGACCTTGATGTCAACCTTTGAAAGGCACCGAAGCTTACAGGCATTTATGTATCTGTAAGAAGAAGTTATGCAGTGTGTGTGTGTGTGTGTGTGTGACAGAGAGTGTGTATGTGTGTGTGAGTTTTGTGTGTGTAGTTCATGTTCATTTATGTTCTTTGCATAGCTTATCGAAAGTGAATTTGTAACATGGGGTTAACAATCTCTACCAGTGCAGAGAGTCAGGAGTTAAAGTTTAATTTACGTCCAAAATGAAACAATAAAAAAAAAAAAGTCTAACAAACTGCAATATAGTACCTTTTTTATTGTTTTTAAATACATATTCCAGCAGTCAATCACCTCCTACAGGGCATTGGATCAAGGTTTCATTTTCCAAACGTTTATCATTAAATACAGTATAAAATATAACCCTTAGACAGAGTTCTCATGAATACATTAACAGGCACCTGCTTGGACTGGTACCACATGTTGCAGGTCACTTGAAGCACTGTCGACAGAAAAACAAAAGCGATAAGTGGTTGAACATTTGTGTGTGGTGTGGTTACTGATCTAAACAGCGTGTGTTGCAGGTCCTGTGTGTTTGTGTGTTACCTTGGCAATCTTCTTTCTTCGTGAGACAATGGCCAGAAGTATTGTGAGGACGACTACCACGAGCCCAGCCACCATCGGCATCACAGGGAACTTGATTGTCCTTTCTATGAAGTGAAGGGAAGAACATTTTAGGACCATTCTGTCCTTTTTATTTCACGACTATTGTATACTGTCATTACAGCAGACACGTCTTGAGTGAAATGAACACAGCACAACTAACATAATGCGCTAATATCAGAGATTAGAGATTCAAAGGCAAAAATGTAGTCCAGATAACTTGAAGTGAAGTGAGGTAAGCAGACCTTGGACAGCAACATTGAAGGTTCGTCTTTGTTTCCCGTGTTTGGGCGAATATGTTTCACATATGTACGTTCCCCGGTGCAGATCCATGTCCAAACTGTTCACTGTCAGCGTGCTCGTAATGCCGTCATTGGTCACTATGACTTTGCCGGTGGTGTAATCCAGTTGGGTTCCATTGAACTCCCATGACACTATCACAGCAGGGTTGGCCCGCATGTCACACAGCAGCACCAGAGTTTCCTGTTCCTCCATGAAAAGGTCCTCACTGCCATTCGTACTGGAGGCATCTGGAGAGCACAGTCAGATTGCTTAGCTTGGGTGGTCTAACGACTGATGACATAAATCAGGGTCCAATAGAGACCTACCATTCATTGAGGGTTGCTCAAAAAACGTTAAAAACCTCTAGCAGGTCTGGCATAAATTCTCAGACATCCATTTAGGGCTCCAATTCAAACTGAAAATTATATTAGTTCACAACGAATGATAAACTGAAAATGCTGGAAGCTCAAAATGCTCAACAGAAGATATAATTTGCTCAGAATGCTAAAAGGAGACACAATAAGCTCACGATTCCAAATAAGTGGCTCATTATCCTGAACAACATGCTATAAACTGACGATGCTAACAGCTCCATGTGTGACTTACAGGTGACATTCAGGGTCACTGAGTCTTTCAAAGTGGTGTCATTCTTCCTCTGGCAGGTAAAAATAGCGCCGTTGTCTTCGTGTGTCAGAGGTGTCACACAGATGGAGCTGTTATCACCCTTGTTATTGTTCTCCAGCTTCACCAGAACGTCGTTTCTCAGCCACACAAGCTCCATGTCAGTCCCAGCGGCAGTCTTATGCCGGCAGATCAGAGACACTGTGCCGTCCAGATTCATCTCAATTAGCTGCTGATCACTGCGTGGCTCAGACTCAATATGCACACCTAGGTGTGTATGGGGACAGAAATAAGAATGGTTGACATGCATGTATCATGACATATGTTTCTTGGATAAAAGCACACGATAAGTGATTGAATAGTAATAAATAAGATTCTTAGGAGATCTGTTAAAGGTCACCTGATGCCTGCTGTATTGCACAGAGGATCACCGCAGGGAGAAGCAAGGTCTTTATTGTTGTCATTTTGATTGAACCACGACCATCCTGGAGAGAAACACGTGTGCACTCACACACACGCACATGCACGCACACGCACGCACGCACACGCACACACACACACACACACACACACACACAAATATTGATACATTGAGTGATCACAGACATCCAATATAAACAATACAAAACCACAAAGAAATGGTCAATACATATTGTGGAGAAAATGTGAGCAGTAGGCTAAAACCCGGCTATGATACTGTGTGTTATTGAGGCTGCCTTTCTTGTTCCATTTCAGAGCATAATCTCTGCTCCTTTCTTTCTCTAAATTGCTGCCGGTAATCCTATTCTTTCATGTCCACTGTGGCTCCCAACCCCTTTCATGAAAGGCAAAAAGTTAACATTTGTTGTTTTCAGTCATTGTTTGCTTTTGATTATCTCAATCAACATTAATTTAAGTTTTGGTCAATCTCATTTCCCAAGTTGCATACACCTTGGACCTTGGTCTATTCTTTATTGTAGTTGTAAAACAACAGCCACGCAATTTCAAGAAATTTAGTTTTATACGCTTACCTGTATGAACGTCATCAGGCCTATGTAATGAAAATAGCTAAGAAACTTAATAAAGGATAATTTAATGTTTTTGGATCACCTGATCTAGTGTTCAAATAGTCATATTTTTGTATTCCACAAATGTTGGACTCTACGTGCATCTTTTTTTAAGAAATAAATATTCTTATTCATCATTCAAACTTACATTTTTACACATGATATGTATCTATATTACAAACTGAAAGACTATATTACTCTAAATTATACAGAGTAATTATACAAAGCCAACCATAGTCTAAGAGGAAGCTAAAAGTACACTTACCAAATAATCATAAAAGTACACTTCTCTTGTTCATCTCAGGATGCAGTGTTGCTGTCTGCAAGCTCTGCAAGGGTTTTATAGGCACCCTCTCCTAGGCGTTACCTTCCATGAGGCTTTCAACAGATTTTCAAACATTCAGTATTTTCTTTTCCCATCATCAACCCCTCCTCTACCAATCCTCATTATGACCACTTTTAATGTGCCCATTAAAAGAGCCAGGCCCATTTTTATTGGCTGAAACGGCCTTGGGAGTGTGTATCAGCATGACAAGGAAGAAATATATATTGGATGCAGTGTGATGTGAAAGTAAAGGCGTAAGTAATGGACCGCGTTAGACAGTGGTGTACAGTTTTGGGTTTGGGGACAGTGTAGATATTGCAAGACATTAACTGTCAGGGCGGCCATTGAGGACAGTGATAGATTGTGAGGAAATCGTTGGAGAGTGGGGGCAGTGTTTGTGGATTTTGAAGGCAGTTTTGTTGATAGTGGTGGACAGTCCCTAATTTAAAGAAAGTGCTGGTCAGTGTTGGATGAATTTGTGTCAGATAGCACTGGACAGTGCTGCGTTTAATATCATTGAGAAAAAAAAATCAATAAACAATATGATGGCCAAAATTATTTAAATCTGAATTTAAGCTTTAATGAAATGACTGTAAACAGGCCAACAATTAAGTATGATTTTCTTTTTAATATTGGTCTCTCTTAATCACTTTGGTAGAATGTACACATTTGAATGATTTTACTGAAGTATTTTCTGTAGATACTGGAGTTTCCCAGAGGCTGTCCTGAGACCTCTCCCTTTTACGATTTCTACAAAAAAAACAACAATGTACTGAGTTAAACTCTGCAGTTTTACCCAGATGACACCATTATTCATTGTTAACGTCTTCACTTCATCATATGGACCCCGGGTGTCCAGGGTGGATGGGGGTGGATGATGCAATCTTGACATTATTGCACCTTTTGCACACTCACCTTGAGAAACCAAAGACTCATGCTAAGCTTTATTTGTGGTATTTTCATCTGCTTTAAACACCATGCAACCTAACATTCTTGCAGACATTTTAGCCAGTGAATTCGGTCTTAATTCAGGTATTATTTATTGGATCATGGACTTTCTTAACAGTAGAGTCCAGCAGGTCAGAGTGGGCTTATTTTTGTCTGATGCGAAAACAACACCCACAGGCTCTCCACAAGGATGTGTTTTCTGTCTGTTAATCTCCTTTACTATTTATTTTATACACAAATTCATGCACTAGCACTTTACAAAACAGGCACTTCAACTTAAATTAAACATGCAGCGACACAACCCTAGAGAGTCTGCTACAGGATGGGGAGGTAAATCATGGGCCAGTTTTCGACTCCTTTCTAGAATGGTGCAATAAGTCACACTTAATTTTAAATAACAATATGACCAAAGAAATGTCCATAGATTTAGGAAAGTCACAACAATCCACCAACACTATTATCAATGGGGAGAGTATTCAGGTTGTTACAAACCACAAGTACCTTGGCATTGTACTGGACAACAAGCTTAAATGGGACTCATGGACTGATATCATGCCCACTAAGACACGGCAAAGAATGTACATTTTAAAGAAACTGCTTCTTTTTAAAGTCAACAACAAAATGCTCCAAATGTTTTACACTGCATTTATTGAAAGTGTTTTAACTTGCTGTATTACCTGTTGGTTCAGAAATGCCACTGTGTCACAGAAAAAGACAATCAGAAAAACAGTTAGAACTGCCAGCAAGTTGGGATCACACTACCAAACATTTAACACCTTTACAAAGACAGACTGGTGAGAAAGGGACAATAACATTGTATGTGACTATACACACCCCCTGGCATCCCATTTTAAACTACTGTTTTCTGGTCGTTGTTGTTGCCTACCCCTTATAACCAAGAACAGATACACATTCTCTTTTGTACCGGAAAGCCATAAAGGCCTTAAATCTGTCTAAATAAGCTAAATGTCCAGCAGGCCAAGTCATACCCAAGAGTGTATAGTGTATTGTAGTGTGTGATGTATGTTCTTCATGTTATGGTCTGTCTGATGTATGGACTAATTGTTTGTGTCATATGTATGATGTTGTGCCAGGAAGTGCGACTGTGCGGCAAACCCAACTGCCCCACGGGGTCAATAAGGTCTACTACTACTATCAACCTTTGGATGTCTACAGACTGCTATTTATTTGGTTAAACGATGTTTAGTCCCTTTAAAGCTTGTCCAAAATGCATGCAAAACCAAGCTCCAGGTCCACTAATGCTTGCAAGGGAAGTTGAAAAGGTGGACTCCTAGCAAGGCCGTAGCCATGGAGTCAACAATGGGGGGAACAAAATATGCACAGTGGTCCGGGGGTCCTTTCCCAAGAATGTTCTCTTCTCCCCTGCTCTCCAGGACTTGTACTTGGAATATCAGACTTTTGGACTGTGACACGAAAACAAAAATGACCCTCTAAAACATACTGTTGTAATGCACTTCTTTAAAAATAGGATATACACACCAACAACAAAACATATCTATCATATCAGTCTTTACTATTCTTTACTATCACCCGTCTCCTCACAGACAAATGTTCTATGTTAGTGCCTTTGCTGTTTCCTAATCCTAAATGCAAATTACTTCTGCTCTCTTCTCCACCTCTCAATCCTCTACATGTTTCTCGTCTCCCTTTGCGTCCTGGTACCATAAATATTTTGTTTTTGATGATCTACATATTTCACAGACACACTCAGATAAACCTCAAGACACCCATAAACTTCTCTCAATAAGTAGCTACTTTTGTATGGCTTCAGATGTATGATTCAATTGATGTCACACATGATAAAGTGCATTATTTTTGCTCTCCTCTCCTATCTTCTCTCCTGCTCTCCAGTAATCTATTCTCCTCTCCTTTCCTGTGTTGTCCACTCCTCTCCTCCCCAGGTCTCCCCTAACCTCTAAAGGTCTCTCCTCCTCTCCTTTGCACAGAACCTAATTTTCTACTTATTTGAGGCTACCCAAAAACCTGACGAATGTCATTGCCATCCTTACTCATGATGACTCTCGCTCTGAATTAAAGTTGACTTTAATATAATTCGCCCATGACCCCCTTTTTGGGTCACTTGGTGAATGTGTGGCTGGTTAATCCAGGATAAAGACTATACTTCACCCGTACTTCAGTACAGAACCAGTCTGAAGCAGTGAGTTCTTGGGAGCATAATGTAAAAGGTTGTTGTAGCTTGGACCATTAGTACAATGAGGCAGGAGATCAATAACCTTCCAACAAAAAGAAGATGACATCATGCACTGGGTCATGGGTTTAAATGGACCTTCAGGTAATGACAAGGACACATATAATGCTTCCCTCTCGCTCTGTATTCTATGTTTCCGACTATGATTTGGTCTGTGCTTGAGTGTTTGAGATGCATTTGTGTGTGTAGTTGTTTATGTAAATGGTAAATTGTCCTAATTTATACAGCGCTTTTATCCAAAGCGCTTTACAGTGTTGACTGACATTCACCCATTCATGCACAGATTCACACACAGACGGCGGAGTCAACCACGCAGGGCGACAGCCAGCTCGTCAGGCGCAATTAGGGTGAGGCATCTTGCTCAGGGACACCATGACACTCAGCTAGGAGGAGACGGGGATCGAACCAGCAACCTTGCGTTTACCAGCCGACCTGCTCTACCTCCTGAGCAAAAAAAATAATTTTGTAGATCTGATTTCCTGTATTCTGGTGTATTTTGGGGATGGCCACTACCTATTACCTATTACCTACTTACTATTCATTCAGATTCATAGAATACATCCTGACTTGCAGGGCCTGGACAAGCTTACACTGCATATTATACAGACCTACTTTATGGACATTCCACCAACCATTGCTATTTGACCCATTGTTGTTATTCTGATATTGAGGCAAATCATGATCACTGTCTTATAGCTTCCATTTTTTGTGAGTCTCAATGTCTATTTCAAATGCAGTTAGAAATATGGGACAGTTGCTTCATATTGTTTACATGCTACAGACCGACTAAATTACTATATAACTTACTTGCTCCTTTTAAGTATAACAATGCATGGGGAGTCCAATTCCTCCACTGGGTGGAACCTAACAGGTGGAAAGTGCTTTTACAACTTTCTGCTAGTTGCAATCTATCTCTTCTCTGCATGTAGTTGCGTTGTGCGAATGCTGCTGAGGGAGGTGGCCTATTTGATTGATTTGCTGAATTGTCCAATCAGGTGGTGATAAAAAAAACAGAAATGCCATACCATAGACCTCTGAAGAATAGGTCCCACCTCCGAGGCTTACGGTTCCATCGGTCAAATGTCTTTGGGAGATTACATGGGGTTTTGGAATGATCTTACATAACAAACTCTGTAGGTGGCAATGAAGTAGAAGCTGTGTCCCCTTATCAACTACACTTTTTCTTTTTTGTAACCACACTTTTTCCATCTAGTTACCACTGAAGTTTTGGATAGTCTGTGCCATTAAAGTAGTTAACTATTATGAAGAAGCATTTTGCCAACGTGGATCTGCGCAGACTTCGGACGCCACAACTCTCCCAAGCGGGTAGTTCAAAACGTGATGCAGCTTTAACTTCTGATCATTCCAAAACCCCATGTTATTTCCCATAGACATATGACCTGGGGAACCGGGAGTCTCGGAGGCGGGATTTATTCTTCAGAGGTCTATTGGCCTGGGGCGCACACTGCTGCGACCCAAGGGAGAACTTTCTTGCGCCAATGAAAAGCTGTCTCTGCTTGATAGACAGCAAAATGTTTGCGAGATTACATCATGGACCTATGAAGGCTTTACATTGACTTCAATGTAGGCGGTGCCCCTGACTTTATTGCAAATGACCAATAACAAGCCTAGCCCAAATAATTGATGTTCATATGCATTTAAATGTTTGCTGGCAGTGGCAAGTACGGTCTAATACACAATTTAACAAGGATAAACGCTCTGTATTTTTGTTGATTTATTTCATAGTTGATTCATAGTTGCCAGATATATTTGTGAGAATATTTCACGGAGGGGCGGCGCCCTAGCGCCCTGACCCACCCCACTGCCCACTAGAGAGAAGCATTGGCATTCTAAAAGTAATGAGCTATTGATAAGGAAGGCAGGAGCTAGGGCAGCCCTCAGTAATCCAACATTTAAAGTAAGTCTCTTTCATGTGTTATCTTTGTTATGCACCCTTTGCTCTCTGAAGTGAACGAATGCATTAATTCAAGATGTTTATGAACTAATATAATAAAACAATTTATAACTGCATTTTAAACATAACCTATATAATAGCATCCAAGTCATGGACACACATTACCACAAACATAACAAACAAACATAATAAAATAATTAAGAGAACGATAATGACATTCGATGTTGATTTGTCAGCCCTGGAAAGAAGCACTTAGTATGTTGCCATGATAGGAGCTGTTTGCTTAACAATCCAGAGTAAACTGTCCTCATAACAAACTTCGAAACAACCACTCACTCAGCAGCACCAAACCATGACTCTGACGATGGAACAAAAGGAGAATCCCTTACATTGTTGAATTATTGAACCCTGTCGAACCTTCCATGTGTACAATGACACAATTTTTAACTTCTCTCACCAAGTTACTTTAATGCGTATAGTTCAGACTGACCAAAGGTTGGCCACATTTCCATTAACCATTAACACACACAAAGGAGATTGTACCCAGAAGCACACATTTATGTACATATCGATGGTTGCAATGACAGATTGCAGCTGCTCTGTCCCCTCTAACGCCTGAGAGCTAAGGTGATGTTGTTAGTGGATATCCCCTGAAGAACAATGATCCAATCAGTTCAATTGACTGATTGACTGATGCTGAATAAGTCTGGTAAATATCTAAGACCCAGAGGAGGATGTTATTGTGTGTATGCACACACACGCACACACACACACATACACACACACACACACACACACACACACACGCACACACATGCACACACACACAGGCCACAGCGTATTATATATATATATATTATATAATACTGAGAAAATGCGCTTAATACCTACAGATTCACGTTCTATGCAGCCACCAAGCCCAGGTCAACCCTGTGGTGTTCTTTAGCCTTGGAATTCCAAAGTCTACAGGGTTAATCTTGTGTTAGCATGATTTCTGAGTGGAGTTGCCTCTCTGTCCTCATTAGTCCCCTGGTTTCTTGGTGTTTCCTCCCTCCCAGTGTGTGGACCAGTAGAATGGGAGCAGGGCATTTCACAACAACCTCATGGATTAACAGCACGTGCAGATCCCCCTCTTTCCTTCCCTCATTTCACACTCAGTATTCAGTCTCTCGGTTTTCTTTGTACTGTCTCTCTCTCCGCTCTCTGCATTCTTCTCCCCTCCCTTGTCTCCTTATACTCTATCCCCTGCAGCAGGCCTAAATGGAGAAGTCTGTGCTCCAGGAGCCGGCCGGCTACGGGCCACCAGCCAATGCAGGTTCCGGGCCGGGTTCCGGAGCAGGTTTGGTTACTTCTAAGACAGTGAAAGTGGACGATGCGACAGCGGCGGCGTTGAACTCCAAACTGTTTGGATGTAGATTGATGAGGAGGCTGATACCCCTGGCCTACAGAGCAGAGGTGTACCATGTACTGAGGCTGTCCGGGCCCATGGTGAGTAGGGGTCCACCATGCACAAGGACTGTGTAGGGGGGGGGGGGGGGGGGGGGGGGGGGGGGGGGGGGGGGGGGGGGGGGGGGGGGGGGGGGGGGGGGGGGGGG
>JAOPUA010000152.1:15389105-15397743 GCA_027122455.1 Trisopterus luscus | reverse complement strand
ACTGACTGCATATTGTGTGAAAACAACATGAAATGTGTGAATGGTATGGCCACAAAGGACCGATGTTGTGCTAATCGTGTTTAGAGTTTTGAAAATGTGACTACTGTTTAGAAAAACACTTGTTAGCGACTGAAAAAAACTGTAACAAATGTTACTCAATCTTTCACACATTGTGCACTTTTTGGTTTCAATTTTACACATGTGGATAAACCTTTTGTATAAGTGACTCATTTCCCTTTCTTTTTTCTCCACAGACATTCATGTGGCAATGCAAAGAGTGCAAGACAGTGACATCATCACGATTTCTACTTCTGAAGCACTACAGGTTAGCTCATGGCCATTTTGGACACAGACACCCATGTGCATATTCTCATTGCCCTTGTGTTTTCAAAACATGGAATGCTCTTCATAGTCACTTAAGCAGATTTCATCCTAATCAAACTGCAAAAATCTGTGAATGTGGTTATCTTTAATTGTCATTTGTGTACATGCAGTGACATAGCTTCAGCACAAGAATATTTTTGTCACATCAACAACCACCTTAAGAGTCACGAAACGGTGCCATGTATGTTTGAGGGATGTTCGTTTCAGACAAATGTTTATAGTACTTTTAAGTCACATAAAAACAGGAAGCACAAACCATATACATTAAAAGATTTTAAAGTGGGCATTGTAAAAACAAGTGAACCTCAATCTTCAGCTGATGGCACACTAGATGACAGAATCTCAGAAGATGGCAATGCAGATTCCGATGGTGATATCGAAATTGACACAGAACCTGAAGATTTACCAAAAACCATAGAGCTGAAATTTGCATCTCTTTTGCTAAAATTGGAAAATTATTTTCACGTTCCAAGCACAGCAATTGATGAACTGCTTACAGAGTTGCATTTTTTAATCAGCACTGCATCTGTACCGGTATCAAAAAAAGTAATTCTAGATACCTTCAAAAATCACAACCTCTGTGTAGACCAGCTGGTCATCAAAGAGCTGACTAACTCATTATCTTCTTTTAACCCTTTGTTAAAAGCTGCTGCAAAGAATGGCACTGCTTTCAAACGGAGACAGAATTATAGGGAACATTTCGATGTGGTTGATCCCATTGAATACATACTCGAGTCCCAAACAAAAAGGTCTTTTCAGTATGTTCCCATATTAAAATCATTACAGCAGTTACTCAAACAGAAGGACATACTCGATAAAGTTGTTGATAGTCATGCAGAGCAGCCTTCAGTAAAGCAGGAGCAGTATGTATCTTTTTGAGATGGTCTTCATTTTCTAAACAGTGATTTTCTATCTGGTGAGGAACTTAGAATCTCTTTGTGCCTCTATATAGATGACTTTGAAATCTGCAATCCATTGGGGACATCCCGAAAAAAGCATAAACTTTGTTCAGTTTATTGGGTTCTAGGAAACCTGCCACCAGGTTCTCATTCATCTCTCTCCTCAATTTATCTTGCATTGTTATGTAAAAGTGATGATATAAAGAACTTTGGCTATCAGAAAATATTTCAGCCCCTTTTGAATGACCTTGTCACTTTAGAGCAGGAAGGGGTGTTCATTGACCATCTAGGAGCATTTATTAAAGGCACAGTCCAGTGTGTAGTGGCAGATAGTCTTGGAGCTCATGGATTGGCCGGTTTTGTGGAAAACTTTTCTGGAGAGTACTTCTGTAGATTTTGTACTGCCACATGTAAAGAGGTTCAGTCAAAAGAAGTAAAAACTGGTGAATTTCAACTGAGAACTGAAGAGTTGCATAGTGTTCATGTAACAAGGGCACTTGAAGACGGAAAACACTGTTATGGTGTGAAAAACAAATGTGTTTTAGCTGAAAGCCTTTCTCACTTTAAGGTTACTTCAGGCTTCCCCCCTGATCTTGCGCATGATCTCTTCGAAGGCATAGTGCCTGTTGAGCTAGCTGAATGCTTTGGAGTTTTAATTGCCAAGAAGTATTTCTCCTTTGATACTCTTAATCAGATGATTCAGAGTTTTCC
Organism: Trisopterus luscus; assembly: GCA_027122455.1. Classification (NCBI taxonomy): domain Eukaryota; kingdom Metazoa; phylum Chordata; class Actinopteri; order Gadiformes; family Gadidae; genus Trisopterus; species Trisopterus luscus. The sequence goes on along the minus strand of JAOPUA010000152.1, from coordinate 15,395,749 downwards.
ATACAAATGGGGAGACAAGACTAATCGCCCTCATTTGTTACCACGTACCTTCCAAAGTAAAAAAACAATCGGTGGCAATGCACACGAGAATTGGTGTCTATTAAGGTTGTTACCACTTATTGTTGGAAATCTGACACCAGAGGATGAACCAGCCTGGCAACTCATACTAGACTTGAAGGATATTGTTGATTTGGTAGTTTGCCCCATCCATACCAATGAGTCAATTGCATACTTGGAGAGCAAATATCGGAGCACAGATATAGGTTCCAAGAACTTTTCCCAGAAAGAAGACTGCTACCAAAACATCACTTTCTCGAACATTATCCATCAATGATTTGCCACTTTGGTCCTCTTGTTTTCTTGTGGACAATGAGATTTGAGGCCAAACATACTTTTTTTAAGCAAGTTGTGAGGCACACAAACTGCTTTAGAAACATAACCCATTCTTTGGCCAATAAACATCAACTCATGACAGGCTATTATATGCATACATCAAGTTGTGAAAAACCATCTCTGGAAGTTGCACGTGTCTCAACAGTTCCAGTTGAAATCCTGAAAGAGGGTGTAGCACTAAGCTTCACTCAGAAGTACCCAAATGCTACTGTGGTTAATCTGACCCAGAATGTCTCTGTTGATGGCATAAACTACAGAAGTGGCATGATAATAGCACATGGATCAGTTGGTGGTCTGCCAGAGTTTGCAGAAATTGTGCAGATGTGTGTCTCAAAAGATGGATTACAATTCATTGTGAAAAAAATGAAGTCATAGTACAGGGAACACTACCGGGCCTTCCAATTGGATCCATCTCCAACCAATGTTTCTCTTATTGAGTTAAGTGAACTAGCAGATCGTTGCCCCCTATCTGACTACAGAATTGGAGGAGTTTGCATGGTGACTTTGAAAAGATACATACACTCCTACGGTAATGTAAAGCAAATCTGTTGCACTAGTATTATTTTAGTAGTAGTAATTTTCGCAAATTCAAACACTTGCATTCAGCCACATAAGTACATAATGCTTGCACCCTAGAGGTATTGTGAGACTTGTATAACTGCTTATGTCTAAATCTGTTTTTTCCTTTTTTGTATGTAGAGTAACTGTTGGGTTGGACAAAAATGACAACCCCAGTTAAACTTCGGATTATCATGGGAGAAAACAACTCTGAAAAATTGACTCTGCCTTCTGGAATACCAGAGTCAGTAGAAGACCTCAAACTTGAGATCAAGAGACAATGTGCAGTTGCAGGACTTCTGACTACAATACATGGACATTGATTTTGACGAATTTATAAATCTGACCTCAACAGCGGCTCTCCAACACTTGGGCACGGTTAAAGTGATCACAAATGCACAGGAAGCAACTGGTGAAGGTAGTACTCCTCAGGTACTGAGAAGTCTCTCAGTGGAATCCACTTCCCTTTCTTCTACCGACACTGAGATACTCTCTACCCCTGATTCATCACCATCACCAACCTCGATGCTGAGATCTCAGGCCTGGCCAGCAAGCTTCCCTATTCCACAGTTTTCCTATGAAGTAGAGCTGCAACTTGTGAAAGCCAATCAGGAATATCACAAAAATGGCACCCTCCTCAACCCAAGCCCAAAACTCAAGTCTGCAATTTTAGAGTCCTTGGCTTCTGTAATAATCAAGTACAAAGCATACCCTACAAGTGCAGAGTTTGATGATGTTGCAGAGGCTTTGATTAAAACACATGCATGCCTAAAGGAGCAAGGTTCTGTGACAGGATTCTACGGTTGGAAGATTAGTTTAAAATATAAAATGGCAAATTATCGCAGTAGCCTGAGAAACATAACCTCTGAATTGAGCATCAATTCCATGAAACGCAGAGGAGGCCACACAAGTCCAAATCAAGTGAAGAAACCGAGGAAAGCTGAGGTGAATTTTTTGCCAGACTATCCAGTTGGCGAAAACCAAGAGACTCTTGAGAATGAGAGGTTGGAATTACTGTCTGAGGTCAAGAAGAGGGACAACAATCAAATCATAAAAGTGAAGATGGACAAAACTTTTGCCTACAGGAGGAAAGAAGTTGTAGTCGACATGCCCTCCATTGCAGAATTTCAAAGCAGATGGCCAGCTCTTTTTGCTGAAAGTGAGGTAGGTCAGAATTAAGTGTCCAACTCTCAACATGACAACAATATTGAACAAATATTGTATCAGAATTTGGAATGTTGCAAGTGGCATCACACATTTGTAAATGTTTGTATTATTTACATTTAGTTTGATATCACACCTAATATCACCCAGCCCTACTGAAGATAGACATTTTTTCATGCAGCTTTTTATTATTTCTGTCTTGCCAAATGCTGTAAGTTGTTGTTTTTTGTCTCCCCTCCCCACAACTCTTCTTTCCAGATAAGTACAGAATTTACACGTATTACCACCATCCCACTGATGTCCAAGTTTATGTCAGAACTTGACCACCACTCTGCTAAGCTGTCCAGGGTGTGCCTTGAGAAGGGAGGAGTAGCAGGTCGCAAGATTGCAGAGATCATGGCTTCCATCAACGAGGTTTGTGATTATTTTTTTGTGGAGTGTTTCAGATTTGCTGATTTTATACTCGAGACAACATTTGAAATGAGTTTTAGACAAATGTCTGAGTCAGGCTACAATGAGCTACAGGCTTAGTGTTGTACAGTGACATTTCCCTCTTTTACAGAATGACACCATTGCTACAAGGAGGGCTTGCAACCTGAAATCACTTGCTGTGTATTTAAATGAAGACCCAGAGAAGCAAGGAATATCTGGTAAGTGTAAGAAAATGTCCATTTAACAGCGTAGAATAAGTACAGTAGATTGAAGAGGAACGTTGTGGCAATGATAGAATTTTTGGTAGCAATAATATGGCGGAATGGATCACATAATAATTTTCCTTATATATAATATGATGGTAAAATATGGAGATTAAAAGACATGATAACTTCAAAGCTTTGGTAAGCAGGGACATTTTAAAAATGTGTCTGACATTCACTACTTATTATTAAAACATCTAGGAATTAACAAATGGACTTTATTCTCCAAAAACAATGGCCCACATTTGGCATGAATTATAGTGTGTAATAGGCTGTTAAAGAAAATATTTGTTGGTCAATTTTAACTTGAAATTTGAATACAGTGTTTACCAGGTCTTACAATTGAGACACTAAAATTAAGTTGATTGAAGTGCTGGTTGATTTCTCTCTACAAGTCTCTGAAGTTGGGCTGTTTTTGTTCTAAAATATTTCATATTTTTAAATACAGAGGGTTTTGCCTTTGCTTGACCCTGTATTGCTATCAAAACTAAAGTGACAGCTGGTTATAATTCTGTGTTTCCCTGATTTACTGCAACACAGAGAGCACCATGGAGCCAATCATTTATAGAAATACAGGCTCACAGCAGACTCTGCAGTCATTTGATCGACATTACCAAGATAAATCTGATCGACATTACCAAGCTAAATCTGTTCCCCATAACACTTGTGATGTTGTGAAAGATGTACCCGTTCAACCCATGACATCTAATGCTCAATAACATGTCTCTTTTTGTTCTGTGGTTTAGGATGTGAACTTTGATAATGCCCAGAGCGAACTGGATATGACAGCCCTTGGGATCTACGTCATCAAACATGAGGGTGCAGATGCCTCCGATCCACCAGAAGATGTAGGAATCATTGTTGAGTTGAGGGTGTCGTCATGCTGAAGCACATTGGAGATCTCGCCTGTGCCGTTGCTCTGCTGTTTGGGCTCATCTACAATCTGAATTTGAGCTACCCGCCTGATCTCAAGTACAGTTTTGAATTTCTTCAGAAAGTCCTGATGGGAATTGATACCCATCGCCTTTCAAACAAGCTCCAGGTACTGAAGAATAAACTTCATGAATGAGGTGAGGGATCTTTGAGCCATGCAGGGAGAGAAGTGGTTTTATTGACTGTTCTTATGCTCTGTCAAGTTGCTTGACAGATTGTTGTCCCTGTTGTCACTGTCTCTCACCTGTGCTCGTCAGGTTTCACTGTACTTGCCTGTTATAGTAATATTATTAGGATAGTTCTTAAATGATGTCTTAAGTGGAGGAAAACACTAGTGGAAGCTAGTGATTTTCTGAGAAATGCATTATGGCAATATGCACTTCAGCTGTTCTATGCACTTTACCTCCTATGTCTGTTTTTGAGAAAATGTTTTAGGCAAGAAACAAACTACTATGAATTCCTACTGAGAAATGCATTATGGCAATATATTGCAACTGTTAAACTACATTCTGTGAAGTTGCTTGCAATTTATGCGACTAGATAACTCTTCAGAAAATGCTATTTGATGTTATATAGAGGCATTTTTTTAATAAGACACTGTGTTTGATTCCCATTTTAACATTATTTTTCTATTTAACAGAGCCAGGCATTTCACTAGGACAAATTCAACTCAGTTACTGAGTTCTATTTAAGAATGTTGTGTTAAGTGTGAGTTTACTTAAGAATGTTATGTCAAGTGTGGTTCCATGCAACTATCTGACTTAAAATTAACTTATCATGATGGTGTTCTTCTTATCTACTTAACTTAAATGAGTTGAACATAACATTATTTAGTAGGTTCAATGTAAGAATAATCCATAATAATTAACTAATATTGTTTAATTGAATTTACTCAATTCACTTATGTTGAATTTATCAAAGTTATACACAACAGTATTAAGTAGGTTCAATGTAAAAATAATCCCTAAAAATGAACTAATCTAGTTAAGTTGAATATACTCCATTCACTTGTGTATCATTTATTGTATTTCATTTAGTACATATTAAAAAATAAAGAACCTTAGCTGTTACTTAACACAGTTGCGTGGAACCACTTGACATAACCTTTTTAAGTATATCCAAAAAGACATTTTTTTGAGTGTACATACATTCTTATCTCTGCCCACATGCTTTCATGCATGCACACTTAACCTTAACCTCACACATACTAAAGCATGCACTCATAAACGGTGTCCCATCTAACCTGGCGACACACTTGCAGTGAATGGGGGAGCACAGCATAGAAGGATTTGTTTTACAACACGGATGGACCTTTCGTGGATAGACTTTCAGCAGATGACAGGTCAAGTCATCATGAAGGTAAATACCAACTCAAAAGGCCACGCAGGTGTCTTTTAGTGAAGAGTAGGCATTTCAATACGCATGCATATAACGCAACATGAGTTACAGTTGCCTTTTTACTATGGATACGCAAATATAATTGATAGTGTGTTTTGATCTGCCTGCTGTGTCTTTGTGCAAGCATAGAAGTCTTTGGATTAATGAGCGTGCGTAGTTCCTTTTATTTTACGTGTGTGTGAAGCCGAAATAGAAAGAGGTGGAGGAGGAGGAAGAGCATTAGGGGGAGGAAGATATTAGTTGCAGGCACAAGATATGAGAAAAGGCCTCGCGAGTAAACTTTTTCTTGCATGTTGCGCGTCACATTTCTGGCTACATATTGTTATTGCATCTTACTGATACTTGTTTACTATTTCACTCGTATATTGTTTATTTGTATATATTTGCATGCTCTATATATTTGCTCCTCTCCTACTTTTTACTGCAACTACTTCACAATAATGTCCCCCAGGATAAACAAAGTAATATCATAACTTGTCTTTTCTTAGCAAGGAGCCTAAAGACTGGAATCAAAATACTGCTGTGATGTCTAACACAGCAGGAGCAGAGGAAGAGGAGGAGGAGGAAGAGGAGGAGGAGGAAGAGGAGAAGTGGAGGAGGAGGAGTTGGAGGAGGAGTTGGAGGAGGAAGAGAAAGAGGAGGCGGAGGAGGAGTTGGAGTGGGAAGAGAAGGAGGAGGTGGAGGTGGGTGGAAGTAGGAAGAGGTGGCAGATGAAGGGGACGGGGGAAGATACTGGTTCTGAGCACAGGGTCGGAGACGCAGCAGTCAGAGCTCGGGTGCAGCCGAGTAAAGACAGGCACCTGATGTGGTGTTAAACAGCCAGGGTACCAAAGCTCCCCCAGTGAACAGCAGCCAGGAGGGGAGAGGACAGGAGAAGAGGCACATGGTTCTTCCTGCGAAGAGGCTGAGTGGCAAATAACCGCCTGTCTGTATTCATTTTCCTCCCTTTTTCTCTTACCATCTCATAAACGCGAGGTCATTCCCTGTGATCAGCGAGAGAGGAAAAGGTTAAAAAGCCCTGGTGCTCATTTCTTTGTATGCAGCGGAGCCGCTTTATAATTACAATAGGTAATAGTGGAGGAGGTGCTGGTGGTGGTGGATAGTAGTGGTGGACAGTAGCTGGTTTGAAAACCCTATACTTAGTCGTATCAAGCCAAAGTTCCCGGCTTAATGAAATAGTTAAATGACAAATTCCTGATTCTCTACCCAGACCATTGAAATAATTCAATCACAGGTCGCCTGTTTAAAGCCAGAGTGGTGTGCCTGATTTTCTGCTCCATACTATATTATTAAGCAGCGACTCTTGCCTGTATCACACATTTGGAGGTGAGCAAATCAATTCCTTGGTGAGGTCCTTCAAGATCCAGCGTCGCCTCTAGCATGTTCTTCACCTTTTATAGCTCCGAGCCATAACAGGCAATTAAAATATCATAGAATAATATAGCATCTAATGATGCCAAGAGCATCTTAAAAAGCACAATGCGTCACCGGGCTTAGTCTGTG
>JAOPUA010000152.1:15372996-15384260 GCA_027122455.1 Trisopterus luscus | reverse complement strand
CTCTCTCTCTCTCTCTCTCTCTCTCTCTCTCTCTCTCTCTCTCTCTCTCTCTCTCTCTCTCTCTCTCTCCCTCTGCTTACCTGTAAATGAGACTGTCTGCATTCATAAGAGCAAAAGAGAGAAAAGCAGTCCACACACTCACACTCACACATAGACACACGCACACAGACACAGTCACACACACACACACACACACACACACACACATACAGTTCCACATTGTGCATCCGACTCGAGATGCGATGTGTCTGTGAGTATGTGTGTGTTGATATGCTCACATTAAGTGGGAGATAAGTGCAGCAGTACATTGGCGGGTTTTGTAAGTCATGACCATAGGCTACGCAAAGACACACACAGACACACACAGACACCCTCCCCCGCCCCCCCCACACACACACACACACACACACATGCGCATCCCCCATGGCGTGCTGGTATTAATGAGAGATAACAGGCAGGAGGGGAGAGTGTGTGAAGCTCGGACCGGCAGGCTGTGAAGTAGGCAGCCCAGCCTCACTTAACTGCTGCTTTAATTGAATCCCAACAGACACACACTAAGAAGTCAGCCCTTTGGTGCGTGTGTGTGTTTATGTGCATTTATGTATGCGTGTGTTTGTGTGTGTGTGTGACTGTGGGGGTGTGTGTTTGTGTGTGTATGTGCACGCATAAACGTGTGCCTGTATGTGTCCCTGTGCCTATGCTGTGCCTGTATGTGTGTGTGATTGTGCGTGTGTGTGTGTATGTGTGTGAGTGTCTGTGTGTGCGTGTCTGTGTGTATGCGTGTGTGCATGCGTGAATGTGTGTGTGTGTGTGTGTGTGTGTGTGTGTGTGTGCGTGGCTGAGTGTGTGTGTGTGTGTGTGTGTGTGTGTGTGTGTGTGTGTGTGTATGTGCGCAGGGGTATCTGTTTTGTGCAGTGTTGTCAGCATGTCTCTGTGGTTATTGGAGTTTCATTCACAGGCCATAAAAACAATAACAAGACAGTAGCTTGAAGACAGAGCCACTATAGACTCCCTTATTGGCTCCCACTATTCCACTCTGCTGGCCGTTAACAGGGAATTAACCATCAACTGAACACAGGATATATTTTGTATTTTGCCAGAATTCGCATTATCAATTTGTAATCCCATATGCATCAAAGATTTTCCCATTGGTGTGTTGTTTATGTTTTTATGTTTGTTTGTCAAGTCTTTTTCCCTATTACAGGTGTCTGGGAAAAATCTAGATCTGTCAAGAGATTGTCTGCTTAATAAAACATTTACGAAAGCATCTTTGGAAAAGATCCCTTTTCCATGATAAATGTAATAGAAAAAACATTATGTATCAATAGCAAAAAAAAAACATGATCGAAATCTTAAGAAGACGTATTTTTATTTCCTGTGTGTGAGATTCACTCTCACCTTAAAAGGGTAGTTTGGAATTTTGGACATCAGACCTCATTTCCAAGTGAGCCAGTATGTTATTTTTGTTATTTTATGACACACAATGCAAACCAATTATAACGCCAGACTATCAATGTAAATGTATGTGTTGATATTATAATCCCTGTAGTTGGAAGCAGGCTACAGCAGCGGCGGACTGATATAACCTGGAGTGCGCTTCTCTGTTTACGTTCTGCTGTAGTGAATTGGTTGCTACACCGGAGCAAAGTGAAATTCTGCCGCTGCTGAGAAAGTAGTACCTCGAAATGTAATGCGATAATTGCGATACAAGAATAGTTATATTTCTAACATTATTCTATCATCACAGACATTTACATTGATAGTCTGGCGTTATAATTGGTTTGCCTCGGGTGTACTGTGGAGTTGGTAAAACTGTTTTTAATGGCAGGCTAGCAGTTCCCCTTGACTTGCGCTAGCCTAGCGCCAGCGATTTCTGCAACTAGAATGACTAGAATGAAACGTGTTGAAAACAGTCTCCAATGATAAATAACACACTGGCTCACTTGGAAATGAGGTCCGATGTCCAAAATTCTGAACTACCTCTTTAAGGTCGCACAGACTCATCTGGATGCATGAGCTGTTCTTACACAGCTTCAAGAAAAGTCTTCTTCACTAACATAACCCTCACACACACACGCACACACACACACACACACACACATTTATACGGATAAGCACACACCGGAATCATCCCTCATACATACACATACACCACACGGCTGGTCATGTGTAAACACTGCCAGGGTTAGGGGTTCTATTCCCACCAGGAACCCATGCTAAGAAATGCATGCTCTCTGGCAGAAGCTTTTGATAAAAGTGTCTGCCAAATGGCATATATTAAATACACAATATAATGTTAGCATCCCCTGGCGCCGCCCACTGAAACAGGAAATACTTACCAAGAAAAGATATCCACACCAATGCTGCCATGTAATGTGTATGTGTCTTGTGTCTATCCTTCCACTCTCTTCTTTCTTTCCTAGTTTCCTCCACAACACTATCTGTCTCCCTCCCTCTCCCTCTCACTATCTCCCCCCTCTCTCGCTCTCTGTCTGCCTCTCTTCACCTCAGTCTCTCCCTCTATCTCTGACTGTGCTTGATGAGTACAGTGAGGAGTTACTGGCAAAGGGCAAACTGACAATAGTCTCTGGTTCCCCAGCACTGCCCACACAGTGCTATTGCTGCTTTATGTAAGGGAGAGCTGTGATTGCTAGGTGTGTGTGTGTGTGTGTGTGTGTGTGTGTGTGTGGGGGTGGTGCATCCATGTGCATGTGTTTGTGTGTGGGTGTGGGTGGGCGTCTGTGTGCATGTGTGCATGGGTGTGTACGAGCGTAAGAGTGTATGTCCGTCCATGCGCGCGCGTGCGCACTCGCACGTGGGTGTGTGTGTGTGTGCGTGTGTGTGTGTGTGCGTGTGTGTGTGTGTGTGTGTGTGTGTGTGCGTGTGAGCATGTGTGCGCATGTCATTTGATTGGCAGTATGAGGGCATAGGCTGCTTCAGAGAGCACATGATTGGTCAATTAAGGCAAAACTGCCAAATTTGTTTTGAAGCTTTTAATAGATGGCTGTGACACTGAAGCACTGTGCAGAATTAAGATACGACAGAGGCTCATCTCACTAAGTCCTAAGGTCCTTAGTCCTCATAAATTATCCGTCACATCTTTCCTTGACCTCATGACGTTCTCCATTGAGGTCAAGGAAAAGAGGCTAGAAAATGACATGAACGTCATTTCTATGACTATCAGACCACAAACACATTCTCGCTTTGCTCCCTTCCATCAATCATTACATTATCAGGCCCCATATTCCGGAGCGCACGTTGACACGCCCCTCACGTGAGGAATTAAGATCAATTAATCAATCGCCGTCCGCACTTCCGTAACAACCCGTCTGCTCACAGCGGCGACTGGTTGCAACTGGCGGGAAATTGTCCTGTGTCCTTTCCTAAACTTAGTTTCTTTGACCTCGATGGTAAACGTCATGAGGTCAAGGACAGATGTGAAGGAGAACTCATGAGGACTTGGAAAAAAGACTTTGGCACTTCGGAATCCCGATCGCACAAGGCTATGTTGTGATGTGAAATAGGTCTGGCGTGTTGGAACTACAAGGTTCTGATGATGGACCACTTCAAGCGCATCTCAGATACTTTGCCCTGTGCATTCGAAAGGGTGCCGTTTCACGTAGGCTATGTAAACGTGGAACAACCACTGGAATTTTTATTTATATTCACATTTAGGGCATTTAGCAGACGCTTTTATCCAAAGCAATAAACAATAAGTACATTTGCAGAGCAAATAAAAAAAGGAATACAGGCTTCCAGTCACAAAAGGGAAACAAAACGGTTGATACGTTGATTATGGTTGCACACACTAATATAACATCTCTTCTCATAATTATAGATGGAAGCCAATTAGTATGATTGTATGGATATAATTGTCGTTCATGTTGATCAAGTTTGTTGTGAATGGGCATATTGTGCCTTGTGCCTCCTAATTGTTGGACGGCATTATCTCCTTTCCTTTTGAAAAGGATGCTCTTTCACCCTATTCAAAAGGAGATAAGAAAGAAAGCATTGCAGCACCTCTCCTAAGCATTAGGATAATTCAAACAGCTTGTATCTCAGCACGCCACTTAGAAACTTCGTGGTCATTTCAGTGAGCTGAAGGTTTCAGAACCTTCAAACGTATCTGCTAATGTCGTGTTTCGGGACTCCTTGAACGTTGCACCCTTGAAAAACATTTTCTGTTGGATTTTGTTTTTCTTAGTCTTAATGATATTCCAAGTTGTAATTTCAATTTAAGTTAGGATATGAGCCCTGCAGGTTATATTGTTTATTATTTTAGCCGGTGTAGTAATCTGGGTGATAAAAACCCAATAAATACTTATACTGTACTTATAACCAGCGGTCGTTCGCTATAGGTAATCATATCAACTACAGGTAATAGATCCTTAATTAGACACAGGTAATGACCTACAGGTAACCCACAGCAAATCAAACACAGGTAATCCACCACAGGTAAATAAACACAGGAAACAAATGCAATCCACCATAGGTAATCCACAGGTACCAACTACAGATAATCAAAGAGTGTGTTTTCTCTGCGGCGTCAACTCAGAACTGAAAGGGCTATTTGTCAGCCCTCCAGCATCTACTCAGCGAGACGATATATCTCTCCTACGACCTTGAGAACTGGCGGCACTCTGGCAGAGCCATTAGTGTGTCGTGATGGTCACTCAATACTTCTTTGATAAATACTTATCTGTCTGCATCATATTCAGAAGCTGGGAGGACACTCTAATTAGTCTCCATAATCTAGTGGAGTGCTTGTGTTTTGTCCGTGTGCATGGCTCCTCGTCCCCGCGGCCGCCATGCTACTTCCAGAGGAACAATTAGGGCTAATCGTCCGCTGAGCAGCAGCACAGGGACCCAGTGGCGTCCATCTATATTGGTGATCACATTTTACAAGATCCGCTCAAAAGGAAATCCAACATGTGCTTGAGGTTACCATGAAGAATGCATTAACCTTTTCTGAATAATTTCTAATGATGTTTTAGATGATCATTGTTAACTGAATTACGTATCTTGTGTATTGTTATGTTTTGTGTGTTTCTGTTTGGACCCCAGGAAGACTAGCGCGGATCTTGCACTTTGGAGACAGCTAATGGGGAACCTTTTTGACAATAAACAATAAACATGGCCAATAGCATCTGCTCTCTGGCCAATCATTACAGGACAGAGTGCTAGCCCAACGCACGCACACGCCATGCCTGCACTAGTCAGCCGTGCAGCTGTGTGTAAACACATCTCGCTCTATGTGGTTCAGGTAGGGGGCAACGGAATGGACCCCGCCCAGTAATTATTCCTAGGATGCGCTGCTTTCCAACATAATCTCCACCCTGACCGCAACCACAGCAAAACCCTGAACGTAAATGTAACAACCAATTACCAAAATGTCACCATTTTTAAATGTTATACCTGCATTTTAATCTCATCTCTAAACGGAATCATTGCTAATGCATCATGGGATGCATTGCCACCAGAGCAACAGCTATTATAGATTACCCCAGGGTTTGTTCCAAATATGGCCTAGTTCCCTAGTTCCTTTCCTGTAGCACTTAGTGGTCGAGCTGGAGAAAAGGAGCAGAATGGAAATGAGACAGTTGGCTTGTTTCAGTGCCAATTCAAGGCGCTCAACGGTCGATGTTCTGGTTCCGTCACAGCCTTCTGACTTACTGGATATGCGTGTATGTCCAATGACATATTCAAAAAACCTCTAAAGTATATCCTTTGTAGAATACGCTAATGTTTCATCGTCCTGCAACCGCTTCAGTAACTATGTATTGAGATAGTGGAGGGGAGAACAGCTGGAGATTTAGGATGCGAGGGCAAGCCAAATTGCTAACTTTTGGACTGTGTTCTCTCCCTTCATCTCTCACTTTATCTCTCCTCTCTCTTCTCTCTTCTCTCTTCTTTAATCCAGACCATGACTGCCCCCTACTGGCTCTACATGTTAAGATATTTGTTTATCTCACTTCCCTGGCGCTCCTGTTCTGCATATATGCAATGTGCAACCTTGTATTGAGTGTGTATTTATGTATTCCTGCGGCGGATTCGGATTTTGTGTGTTCACAGTGTCCTTCTCGTCTATTCTCCTCCCTTCCCTTTATCTCTCGTTTCCTGCCCTCTTATTGTCCTCCGTCTTGTTCTCATCTCTTCTTTATTTTTTTCTCTCTTCTCCTCTCTCCTCAGATATTCTCCTATCTTGTATGAATCTCTCCTCCCCGTTCGCTCCTGTCCTCTCCTCTCTTCTTTCCTCTGCCCCACTTTCAGTCAGGAAGGGAACTCAGTGCCCATCTGTTGCAGATCATCACTTCATGCCTTTTACTGTCCACTACATAAGACACGGCAAGGACAAACCAGCTAGTTAAGTGTGTGTGTGTGTGTGTGTGTGTGTGTGTGTGTGTGTGTGTGTGTGTGTGTATGTGTGCATGCTTGCATGCAAGCCTGTGTTTGCAAGCCTGTGTGTGCACGTGCGTGATGAAATGCATCACATAAGAAGGTGAGCAGAGCTGGTCATGACTCAGTGAGCAGATGTAATCTTAATAGCGTTGCTAGACTGTGGCTGGACTCAATCGTCTGAATAATGAACTGTAAAACGAGAGCAAAACTATACAAACAACGGGGAGTATCAAATGTATTGTATTCTTATTGTCTGTGTTGCCCACCATCGGGTTCCATGTTTGTAAGTTGACGAATTGAAAATCAATACTGATGTTATGTCTAGTCTCACAAATCACAATTAATAATGTCATGAAACAGGAAACAAGGCGTAGCTACGATTTTGATTTCAGGCCCAGGATCTGTGTGCCGTCTCCCCCTAGAAGTTCTGCGACAGCATAGTTGGACTGCTGTGTCCGAGCAAATGTTATGTCTAGACTAATCTGCTATCGCCCATTTGTTGATTCATTTGACGACGAATATTACTAGGATTGGCATTAGGATTGGTATTGCAAGGATAGGTAATGGATTAGTTATTTTAGCATTATTAATGTAAGGTAAGATAGGGTAGACATTTTGGAGAAATCAATAAGAGAAAGTTTGATTTTGAAAGTATCCGAAAAAAATCCAACCACTCCCTTCAGACCTTCCTACGAAGCCACTCCCCCAAAAAACTTAAATGGCTAGCTAGCTAGCTATAGCTCTGGTTATGGGAATTTAGTGCATGGGCAGAGTGTGCACATGCATGTAGCCAACTAGGTAGGTTGACAGACAGGTCAGCGATCCAAGCATTTAATTCGGGCCAACTTACTGGATGTGCGTATTTCAGGTCTGCAACAGATACGGACAAAACAAAACTTTTTGTTTTAACATTTGATGATTGATTGCTTTAGGGAGAAAGAGTATTCCAACATATATGACAAATAATGTGTCTGAGCTAGATTGCCTACCCTAGCTATAGTGGCTAGTGTGCTTGACTCCCTGCCAAAAGGTTCTGGAATCAAACACTAATGCCTACCTGTTGGCATCCTTGAGCAAGATGCTGAACCCCTACCTGTAATTGATGTAATGTCGATATATAATTATAAGTTAACTTGAATAACAGTGCCAGTTAAATGACTGAATAGTAGTTAAACAGACTCATAATTAGTTAAACAGATAGAGGCATTAATAATTGAGCATACCTCTCTGACTGACTGCACAAGAGGATAAGGTCTTTGGAATCTAGTGAGGGGTTCTGTCAGACAACATGAAGAACAATACCATTCTTCAAATCTTAATGTTGTTTTCCCAAAGTGAAAAGCAAATCCAACTTAAAAAGGCCACGGCGAATCATCTAGCTCAGAGGTCATTGTTGACAGAATAAATAGCCTTTAATAATAAATAGACTTAACACAGCACCTTTTTTTTTTACCACTGTGGCTAAGCTAGACAAAGGCCTTCATCATTAGGGTTACATGCACACAAAAGTTTTCTTATAGGCGAATAAAAAAGTTATTTCAGACAACTGCAGTTTTTCCCGTACAGGAAATGTTTACATCCCTCACTGGATCTAAAATTAAAGACATCTCCTAAGCACTCCCAAATGAACTGTTTCAGTATTTCCCAGAAAGGTAAAACTGCACATGCAGGAGGATAACAAAGATGAACCCACATATATAATCTTACAGCCACTAGGAACACACCAAAAACAAAACACAAGCAACAGCAAAAGCACTATCAACCAAAATCCTAATTAGAAACACGGGACCTTTCTGTTTCCTATTGGCTTTACTCTGGCTGACACAACTTTCAATCAGAAAAAGATTGATTCACTAAGTATTGGAGATTTCACCTCGATCACCTCATGCTGAGTCTTTCCTGTCAACAATTGACCAAGAGGAGCCTTTTGAAATGGTCTTGTTTGTTCTGCATAGATTCCCAAAACACTAACAGCGACCGCTTACCCGAATATATCGATTATTTCAAATTCCCAAAGCCCCAAAAGTTATTTGTAGCAAGAAATGTCCGTTGTATTGCTCAGCATGCTACCTCCTCTCCTGCTTCCCTGGCTGTGAATCCATGCTACATACAGTATTTAAGAAAAAAATAAAAGTGAACCTCTAACACTAATCAAGGGCTGTTTTTTATTGGCGTCGTAAACTCTACACACATACTCTGGATTTGATGATATTATCTGGGTTATATGAGCATTCACACAAACAAACACACACACACACACACACACACATTGTAGCCTACCCAGGCACACAGTGAAGTGGATATATCTATGGTGATGAAGAGGAGAGCAATTGGCCGCCCTGCTGTTCCAGCTGCTCTGGAAGACTGGCACAGCAGAGCGTCAATAACAACGATGACAATGGCGAGACGGATCAGTGGTTTTGTATGGGAGCCCATAAACTAAGGGGACGAGGCTGCTAGGTGGCAAGGCAGCAAGGTAGCTGGGATGCTGGGTGACCACCTATCATATTGACATAACATCCGATTCTTCAATGTGACTCAGGTTTCCGAAAAAACAGCATGTTTATTTTAAACTATAGCATGGCTTGGCTGTCGGTGTGTGTATGTGTGTGTGTGTGTGTGTGTGTGTGTGTGTGTGTGTGTGTGTTTGTGTGTGTTAATAGTACCAGTCTTAACTCAAACACTCCACCATTACAAACGGTGGATTCTGCATTATATAGTACAGTATAATATTATGCTAATATTACTCATGAGTCTAACTCTCATTGTGTAACTGTAAGATTAACTGTGTTATCTTTCTTTATGTATCTATTTTGCCCTGTCACTCTTCAACACACACAAACACACACATACACACACACACACACACACACACACATGCACGTTACACCTTATAAACATACATACTCAACACACACACAAACACACACACACACTCGCAAACCTGCGTGTGTGTCCCATGGGACTGATTTGGGCTGCAGCTGGTGGTAGTGTAGGGGGTACAGAGCCATGGGGCATTCCTCCATTACTAGTATAATGAGCAGCACTACCATCCAACACCTCTTCCAACACCCCTACTTGTTAAAAAATAAATAAGTGAGAATTTCCGTTACCACACACTGCACAAAGTTTCTGGTCGTCAGCCCAACTTCAGCTCAAGCACTTCTCCATACAACTGAACCCACCTCTTACCCTCCATCACTTTCTGTTTATCTGTCTCTCTCTCACTCTGTAGCCATCCCTCTTTATATATAGACCCATCTCTTTTTTTAAGTAACCCACCCTGGGTCTTTTAAACTGAAACCACAAAGCAAACAGAGGTGGTATGGGGTTGTACCAACTGGATTATGGGCTTCACTTAATATAGAAGTATAAAGGCTATAGCTACCCCAAGATGCACTGCCGCAGCAGCGTTTTTCTATCTAAGATATACAGTACTACTAACTTCTTCATGCGATGGGCCTTGCAGTTTCCACAATCAGTGTCCCCATCATGTGCAAGTTGCTGTTAGAACCAAGATGTCCGCTCACTGAGTCAGCTCCAACGAAGCACAGCAACATTTCAAAATGTCATCTGTTCAGCGCAGAGACTTACCCTCTCTTGCCATCAGAGTCGGTTCCGAGCTGCAGACAAACTAAATAAAATGCATAATTAACCCGTAGTAGCTGATCTTATGAGTCAAATGACCTGCGATGCGTGAAGGGAGTGGCTGTTTAACTCTGGCAGAATTGATTGTCTGTGCCTTCGGATAAAATCCTTTCCAAACAAGCTTCAACCGAAATAAAAACGACTCTGAACTGAACCCGTGTTTAGCCAAAGCAGCGTCTCTACAACCCTGGGAAGGAAACGGGACTGTCCGCCGCACTACAGCCACCACAATTTATGGTGGCGCTCCAGCAAAAGGCCACTTCACATGGAGGGCGTGTTGCAGCCTTTGGGAAATCTGTCCTACGTGTGAATTGTGTACTCTATGTATTGGTAAATGTTAATATGTGCGCTTCAGTGCCTTGCTCTGTACATTCTCCCCCCCCCACACAACTTCCTGGATGTTGAATTGATGCGGGTTTAACTTCTCTCTCTCTCTCTCTCTCTCTCTCTCTCTCTCTCTCTCTCTCGCTCTCTCTCGCTCTCTCTCTCTCTCGCGCGCACTCTCTCTCTACAAAGCAAAGTTCACCGGGGCGCTTTGGGAGGCCACGTCTCTGCCGTTCACAATGAGATCAGGGAGTAGGGAGACTTTGGTGTTTGGTGCATGGCATGAAGGCTTCATTTCAACACCAGAACCCTAATATAAAGTCTAATGGTGTCGGTCAAGAGTGTGCAGTGTCGCCACTGTTTTATTCAGCGAAGGAATTGCTGCAGCGAAGATGCCGATTAATCATTGTTTTGTTTCTTGACCACATTTTTTGCCACTTAAGAAGTAAATGAGGAGAGTGATTGTTCTATGAAGACAACCTTTATTTATGTTCTTAATATATCCTAACAGCATCTTCACACCTCGTTGAGAATGCAAGGAACTAATTTAAATACCACTTGCCACTGATTTTCACATCGAGTCAAGTGTTGCACAAATGTAGAGATCAGCTATTTATTTCAGTAACTAACTAAACTAAACTGCAAAATGTAACTAAATAATGTTCAAAACATGACATCGGTTTAAGCACCAGAAGCAACACAAAGTCGTAGTTGCCTGAACTTGTAACTAACAACAACACCATGAATCGACATTAAGGCACAATATACAGTGTTGTAAAATATCATAAACAGTGGTTTGTGACTCTGAGCCATAGGATTAAAGGCACCCAGTGCAACTTTCGAGGCAAAAATGAACATTCAATTTCTAGTTTTTTTTACACGTAGTATATTTC
>JAOPUA010000152.1:15239150-15250405 GCA_027122455.1 Trisopterus luscus | reverse complement strand
TGTGTGTGTGTGTGTGTGTGTGTGTGTGTGTGTGTGTGTGTGTGTGTGTGTGTGTGTGTGTGTGTGTGTGTGCGCAGACATATTGACTCATGAAGGTTATGCATACTGTCTATGCCCACGTGTCAGTTGGGTATATGTTGTGCTTATGCTATATGTCACTTTTAGTTTACATGAGAACATTTTTTGGGGGGGTTTGCTTGGCCATGATTCCGTGTTCAAAGAGGTTATGCTTTGTTTATTGAAATCAACCTTTTTGTTTCTTTCTCGTGACTATTTCCCTGTCTGTCTGTCTGTCTGTCTGTCTACCAGGAGCGTGGGGGAATGATGGCTCTAACTGAGGTTTACTGTCTTGTGAACCGAGCCAGAGGGATGGAGGTAACCGGCACACACAAAGCTACACACGCACACCCACTCACAAACACTAGGTGTGTGTGATTATTGAACCATTATACTATTTCCTGGGATGTGGTTGTAGTAACAACATTGCTTTGCGTTCATACGCATTCCCCCATCCCTCTAGAACTTCCTGTGATTGACGTGGTAACACTGCAGCATTTCCTGTGATTGTTTTAACCTCTTTGTCCCATTCCCAACCCCCTATCCCCCTTCTTCAGCTGCTGTCTCCAGAAGATCTGGTCAACGCATGCAAGATGTTTGAGTCCATGCAGCTTCCACTGAGGTCCGTAGGCGTACATGGTTGCTATCCACCTCACTCTCTACACTACACCACAGAGATCTATCTGTGTGCATTTCAGCTAAGAGGGACTGTAGGAGCCTCATTCACATTGGAATCAGCACTTCAGACACTTCCTTCCTGCCTTCCTGTTGTTGGGCCTCGGCTCCACCCCTGTGTGGCCGTGTCATTTCCTGTGACTTCCCAGTTTGTTAACAAAATAAAAATAAGTCATTGTTTCCATACCTAGCAGGTCCCATAACTGATAAGATCTGTCACCTTCTGGTGTAACCCGTTCCAGCATGTTTAACCGTACATCAGGTTTTGAATAAACAAGTTTATGCCCGGCTCAGCTTATTTGGTTTGACCTAGCCAGCCATGTCTGAAACTAGCATGATAATAATACTTCATTGTATTTATATAGCATTTATTTAAAAGGCACTCTAAGCGGTGTGTGTGTGTGTGTGTGTGTGTTTGTATCAGTGTCAGTGTGTGTGTCACACCTCCCCTACTATCAGCATAACGTGTTGTAACCCATCCCAATGCCTTGAACCTAGTCTGAAACATCTTCATCCAGCCATGTTTTTTAGGGGTTTTTTTGTGATGTACCAGCCTGCCGATGTTGCTCCCCGTCCCTCTCCTCCCTTCCAATGCACCGCCGCCTTGTTTTAACCCTGTCTCTGATCGGTCTGCCGCAGGCTGCGTGTGTTTGACAGCGGCGTGATGGTGGTACAGCTGCAGTCTCACAGTGAGGAGGAGATGATCGCCTCGGCTCTGGACAATGTAAGCTCTATGCGGGAACCAACAGTGCGGTGACCCTGGCGCTCTGGGCACCGAGCGGGGCCCATGGGCCAGAGGAAGGGCCGTTGGGTGGACTTAACCCGGACGCATCGCAGGCAGCAGCGATGGGATCGCCTTGCTCCTCATCTCCAACTTTGTACAATATTCCTGTCCCTCCTGTTTGTCTCTCAAGACTCTCTCTGTCTCGTCTTGTTCAGACGGTCTGTCTGTCTGTCTGTCTCTCTCTCTCTCTCTCTCTCTCTGGCCTGTCTGGATGTCTTGCCTGTCTTTCTATCTCTCTCTCTCTCTCTCCGGTCTGTCTGAATGTCTTTCCTGTCTGTCTGTCTTTCTCCCCACTCCCGGTCCACTCTATTGTCTCTGTATGTCTCAATGTCTCTGCCTCTCTCTTCTGCAGGTTACAGACAAAGGGTCGCTGACCTCCGAGGAGTTTGCTAAGTTGTTAGGACTGTCCGTGCTGCTGTCCAAAGAGCGGTCAGTAGCCGCCGTCCTCCGGTTCCACGATTTTTAAGAACATTGTTCTAGAATTTCACAGCGTCACGCTCGTCACTTTTGTTCTTTGTTGTGGTTCTTGGGCCACAGGTTGCTCCTGGCTGAGAAGATGGGCCATCTATGCAGAGATGACTCCGTCGAGGGACTGAGGTTCTACCCAAACCTCTTCTGATTGGTTTACAGGTGGTGTCAAGATCCATCTGCGAAG
Organism: Trisopterus luscus; assembly: GCA_027122455.1. Taxonomy (NCBI): domain Eukaryota; kingdom Metazoa; phylum Chordata; class Actinopteri; order Gadiformes; family Gadidae; genus Trisopterus; species Trisopterus luscus. Next base: position 15,248,234 of record JAOPUA010000152.1, on the reverse strand, counting down.
CAATTGGCTCATGTCTTTTCCTGTTCGCCCAGTGTACTTTGAATATTTCTAAAAGATTGCACAGAAAATTGTGCTTCGGAGGACAAGAAATGCTGTTCATACAAAATGGTCCCTGCAAGTAAAACACGGTATTATGGAATTATTCAAGAACATGTGCTTATTTTTGCATTCACAAACCGGTTGTATATTCCATGAGCAGGTTCCTGGACATGCGCTATGCTCGGATCCTTTCGTGTTGTCTCACATCGTTTTGTACACATGACCTCAAAAAGTAATGTCTTCCTCGATACTGTACTCTGTAATCACACTGTTGTATGTCAACAATGCTATGCCCTGTTTCAAGAAAACAGCACGTATCATTATTAGTCCATGACACATTGATGAAACAACAAAACATTCTCCCTGTGTTAAACTGGTCTTCTGCTGGTGGCTGGTGGCTTCATTTGTCTGGTTTGGTGTGCAACTTGTAAATAACCATGTCCACTCTCCAATAAAGCCTGGCGTTGTGTTGTCGTCATTCTGCATCTCTTCATTGCTGTCGTCAATGATGAGGTATCAAGTTTTCTTTCCTGAGCTTAATTGTGCTTCATAACGATGTAGAGTCTCGAAGGGTTCCACAGGCTCAAGTTAGACCAGTACCTGGAAAATACTCAAAACCCGCTGAGGAAGAGGAGGAAACCTTGAGGTGGAACATACAGGGGAGGTCCCTTCCTGCCAGGGACAGCTCTGAGTGTGCCACTTGCTTAGAAATATTAGATATTCAGATGCTTACTACACAGCCTATAACCTTTTATCATATCAACCTGGCGCCATCTTGCCAATCCGGCTTCCTGTTTCCTGTTAGCCCTGCGTTGTGATGCGTTTTTGGCATGGAGGCAGGGGACGGCAGAGGCCTGTGGCTTCTCTGATTAAGGACTGATTAAGTTACCATGGCATGTGGCTTGCTCATTGATCATAGATAAATCTAATCTGGGAATTGGAAGGGTGCGTTGTGCACAAGGCCTTTGAGGAATCTGGTTGGATAGTTAGGAGAACGTCATGCTTGCAGGACACAAAGTGGATATGTCTCCTGGGTGGCGCACAAGGAGACATATCCACTTTGTCTACTGCCGCTGGCCGTCATCCAGGAAGTCACAGAACTACAGTTACATTCGTAACTTACGATGGTTCACTGTAGGTTGCAATGCAGACATACACACTTGTGTATGTTTAGGATGGATGAAATAGTCATTGATATAGGGCTCTGTTTTGTAGCCTATAAACACCCTCCTTATTATGTCATGAAAACGATATGTATTCAGACATCCTTATAAATGTTCATCTAATCAAATAGAGTTTTAAAAGGGCATCATCCTATGAAGAAAATATGAACTAATTGGCACCCGAGTGTTATATCCTCCATAATACACCTGGACCTGCTGGTATTGTGTGGCTTCAAAAATATGTGACTGCCAAAGAAAATAAAGAAAGGAAAATAAGGAAAGTAAGTTATCCTCGAATTCAATGGCAGCACAGAAATAAATTATTTAGGAAATTCGCTGGCATATCTGGTTGTGCTCACAAGAAATGCGTTTCATTCATTTAGTTCTCATTCAATCACAATATTTGGTTTTATGTTTTGCGCGCTGCAGGCATAACAGTTCTTGATCATAGGCCTAGTTCCTACAACCATGGTTGTACCTTGTGGCTGACCAGAGCGCTGCAGAATGCGCGCTCACGTTCCGCGCACTTTCCACGCAGGGAGGGTTTGGCAGACCTGCTGAATTGGAGAGCAGAGGGAATATTTTGGCTTCTGCTGTCTTGTGAGTCTTATTCTATCAACTTATATTTCGGATGTTTTTCGTGGATGTTTTTTTTGGATCAGGTTATTACTCTTGTGAGCCCACAGGAAAAGTAGGTCGGTCTACAATATAGGCTGTTTTGCGTCTAAAAACTTAAGTTCACAATGATGTCGCCTGTCGCCGAGTAGACGAGTGGTAATTACTTTCATATTATTTAGGATGCAAGAAAATTTCAATCAAATACACCTGGTTAGAATATGTGTGAGTCCAGAAGAACACTAGAAAGGTCAATTATTGTTTTTCAAGAGAGAAATGTTTGTATCTACTAACGACTCAATTGGGATTTCGTTTTCTGTGGAACTGGATCGTTATTCATGGCTTACATTATTGTTTGCATATCATATGTCAACAATGTCATTTTCAAGTCAATACAAATTCGTTTCTTGACGAAATGCTATACAGTTCTGACTTACTGGTTACTATAGAGAACGTGGGAGAGGTGAGTGACTCCGTTGACAATGTAGGCCTATACACAATATTTGTAATTTGTAACTCTTATCGCCCGCATGCCTTGACCTGTATTTTTGATTCTTCGTTGCTGTCCAGACGGGGACCGGCCGGTGGACGGACTGGGTCATGCGGTGGCGCAGGGGGACGCCGCGCTACTGCCGTCCAAATGGCGCAGCGCTGTGCGCCGCGGCTGTCCTTCCTTTTGGTGCTCCTGGGATATGGTGAGCCGCAGACAAATGTTTACTTAACTGAGTATTACATCTAGCATAGAATGGTGGAAAGCCGGATAGCAATCATTGGTAGGAGTTTTGAAGTACATATTTAAATAATTTATAAATTTATTTGTATTGAGCATTAACAGAAAGCAACCAGTAAAAACATTGAAAATGCTTTTTAATACGTTTACTTCAAATACAACCATTGGGTTGTGGAGTGGTGTTGTTTAAGGAAGCAGGGGGGAGGGGGTGGGGGGGGGTTGCTCTCTTCCTTTGCCCACACCCTCTTTCCTTATAGAAGACTCTGCTTTGTTAAATGGTGAGTTAATACAAAGTAGACACACACACATTAGACACATGATCACATATGATCACGAGTTTATAAGCCACACTAGAAACATTATGGCTATGAAACTAACCCTCACAAAAAAGGGTTCCTAGCGGGATTGGTGGTCTACAGGAGATCGGCCCTGTTGAGATGCCCTTGTGAAAAATACCCAACTCATGATTGGTCTCAAGTCCGTTTTTTTTGCGCATGTGTGTTTGTGCATGTGTTTGTGTAAATTTAAGTCATAGTATGTATGTTTTGAGCTGCCTCCGTCACTGCTAAAGAGTTACATGACTGTAGTCCATTTCAGGCACTCAGGGGCAAGCTCTTGTCTGTAGGCTTTTGACTCCCAGCAGTAAGGTCCTGGGTTTGAACCCCAAAATGTCCGGCCTAACTTTAGGCACCCTTGAGCAAGATTTCCAATGCCTACCTGCTTCTTAATGCCGTGTATCTGATAACTGATTCATATTGAGTATGGGGTAGATTCCTATTTTTGGTTCTCTTTCGCCATGTCTTCTGTAGCCATGGCGGATCTCAGCATCTGGCCATCGCTCCACATCGCCCTCAGCAACGCCAGCGTGTTTGTTGATTTCATCACGGCGTGTAACAGCAGCTCTGTCTGCAACACTACCCTCTCCCTGGTCGACACGGAAACCAACTCTACCCTGCTGACCCGAACCCTACCCGGGGACCAATCAGTGGGCAGAGTTGAGTTCAACTGCTCCTGTTTTCTGTATGCTGGAATATTCCGCTTCCATCTAAAGCAGACAGCCAAAGCCGGCCATTCCCATGGTTCAGAAAGCACACATAGCACCTCCTGGTGGTGTAGCTCTGAACTGCACGTGCAGTGGCCTACCTTCCACATCGGCATAGAACGGCTCGCAAACCACTCTGGATCTTTCCAGGTAAGGCCTCCCCCAGAACACATGTAGCTATAGCTAGAGTTTGTTAAAGATTATTTAAAAATACCCTATTCTAGATCAATGAGGGTCCACCATGAAGGATGACATTCATGAATCTCTCTTTGTCTTTGGGGCAGGTGGGGATATCCACCAATGAACACTTCCAGGGATGCTCAGGTGACCACAGCTCCGCCCTCTCCCTCGAGGTCAGCTACACGGAGTACAACCAGATTGGGCGAAACAGCATTGACAAGGTCCGTGTGCGGACGCACCACCCCATCCGGGCGCTGCGCTCCCAGGTTGTGGAGCTGCCCTGCGCGTTCCCCTTCACGGAGAAGGACTTTGTTCGTGTGGCTCTGCGCTCGCCCCACACCAGCCAGGAGGTGAAGAGCTCTGGTCCGCTTTACCTGTCCAGGATCTTCTCCTACAAGCTGCAGGTGGACGACGCCAGCATCTACCGCACTGGTTGCGACGGGACCATGACCGTGAGGCTCCTCGCACCCCCATGCGCCGCCGTCAACGGGAAGGTGCAGCTGTACCGGTACACTGCTGCTGCTGCTGCTGCTGTTGGGCCTGGAGCTGGAGAGATTGGTGGTGGTGGTGGTGGTGGTGGTGGTGGTTCCACCATGGCCGGTTCCCCCGGGTTGGTTCCGTCACTCAGGACGCCCCTGCTGGGGTTCGGACCGCAGGATGAGCCCTCCGCTACAACGGCACTGCTGGCCTTCAAGTGGCTGACCCACGGAGAGAACCAAACAGAGTTTAACTGCTCTGTGTTTCAGCCCGGGAAGAACAAATACTGCTTCCGCTTTGTCTTCAACTACAGCCGTTTGCCCAGTCCAGCCCAGACCTGTCTGGTGGTCCACAGAAGTGTAGGTGAGAATGTGTTTCTAATGAGATTACTTTCACAAATGTCCCGTCTGGGATTGATCTTGGATAATCTTATCTATGAAATAGAGGGCTTAATTGTATTCATTTTCAAGCCCGGACAGGGAAAATGACACCTGGGCACCTGTGAAAGTCTGGGTTCTTTACAATATCTTTACCCCTGCCCTGTGGCCATAGGTTCCCAGGTTTTCAGTGATTGGTGCTTTGTAGCCATTAGATCAAACACAGTACAATTGAATAGACATACTTTGTACTTTTCATACTTTGTTTGATTTGATGTTGATATGTGGTCTCAGCACGTTATTTTTACGCAGGCTGAGGCTCGTTTTTGTGTAATTTTATTTCATTCTGCTTTTTGTTATATGCTGGAAGAAATCATCCCATTTTTGTCAACTTTGTAGGACCACGAATAGTTTTTGGAATCACGTGACAGCCAAATGAACTTGTGGGTTTCTTTTTCTTTCCATCTGTTTCTTTTATTCAAAAAAACTGTTTCAGTGAAATCTGTATTCGGCTGCCTGTAGGTTATAGGCCTATGTAGGCTGGTTGAGCTGCAGATTTACAGAACACTGTAACTGTGTTACAATGGAATGGCTTACATTCTATGAAAGTCCATCTAGTTCTAAAAAAGGGCCGGGAGACTTGATTGGGTCTACCTTGGGAACCGTCCGTTAGGAATGGATGTTATCCTTGGAACATCTTTTGGCTTGGATTGGAATTTTGTCCTGATGTCTGCTATGGAATTGAAGATAACTTTGAGATGCTCTTTTGGGCACAGCTGGAGTAAGATATTGGGTGTTAGTCTGGGACAGAATGCCATGACGATTCAGAGGAGGACAGGCTCTTGACTTTTTGATCTTCTTTCATAGAGTCCTATTTCTCTGCTCTCTTTCTCTTCTTCATGTAGAGTCCTGGGGACCGTGGGAGCCATGGAGTCCCTGCAGCGTGAGCTGTGGAGAAGGACTCAGGGAGCGTGTCCGCCAGTGCCAGTCACTGCAGGGCGTAGTGGGGGTGCAGTGCCCGGGTTTGGGCACAGAGAAGTCCCCCTGCTCCCTGGAGGACTGCATGGGTTAGTCTCCTGGTGTCTCCTCTCCCTGCAGACGGATGAAGTCTTGTCACTTTATTGAATTTGCTGTGAATAATCCAAAACAGTATAATGTTCTTAGTCTGTCTACCTTGTTTAATTTAGCTGACTTTTTTTGTTCCTTAGTTTAGCTGAGCTTAGTTTAGCTTTTTGTGCTGTTATTTAGCTTTGCTAATTTTAGACTAGCTTGGTTAGTCTTATCAAATTTCGTTTTTTATCTTAGCCTGGCTTACCTTGTTTTTGCTTAGTTTACTTGACTTTAGCTATATTCAGGAGTTTCATTCACCTGGGGTCCTAAGCATAATTCTTTCATCCCCTCTCTTTGTCAACCTACTCTCCTGTGTGTCTCTACTGTCCTGTCCATAAGGGCACACATCAAAAAATGTTTGATAGTTGTATTGGGTTTCAGATGTCCTTCTGTCTCCTCCAGTGACGACCGCCCCCTCTCCCTCCCCGCCGGTATTGCCCACGGGAACCACGGCCCTGACCGGTAACCTGATGGTGGTGACCGGCATCTCCCTCTGCCTGGCTGTCATCATAGCCACCCTCCTCTTCACGGCCTGGAGGAAGCTGTGCCGGGCCCCTCCCTGCAGCTCCGGGCGCCAAGGGTCCACGCACTCCACCGGGGGACGCAAGCTCTCTGATGAGGCCTCCATCTTCGGGAACAGCCTCCAGAGACCCAGCCTGATGGAGGTGCAGGGGCTACAGGGGATTGGCACAGCAGGCCAGAGACAGGCATCCCTGCTGAGCAGCCAGTCTCTGTCTCAGCCCCTGGTCCTCCCTCTTTCTCCAGACCCAGACAGGCTGTCTCCCTCTGGACAGAAATTGCTGCCCCCTGTGTTCGGGTATGTACTGTATGGAAGATCCCCAGGTTTTTGTCATCAATGTCCTCAAACGTCCACCTTCAATCCTTTTATAGTGTAATTGTAGCGGGGTGTTCAGCAGCCAAAAGGTTCAGTTTGACCCCCCCCATGGTCCAACATCACCATCATCAATCATCATCACCATCAATAGGCATACTCGAGCAAGACGCTCTGACCAATCCACACTACTCCTTAGTGGATCTCAAGGTCCCTGTAAATTGCTTTGGGTTAATATGATGAAATAGGTTTAAAACCGATTGTTAATGTAAGCTGTGTCTGACCCCAGCTACCGGCTGGCCCAGCAGCAGCTGAAGGAAATGAAGAAGCAGGGTCTGACGGAGGCCACCCAGGTCTACCACGTGTCCTCCAGCCCGGTGGACGACAACATGCTAAGCCCCACCGCCTCGCCCTCCGCCACCCTGACTGCCAACCCAACAGGGCTCCACCTGCCTCCACCTCCTCTTCCACCACCCGCCAGCCCAGGGATTCAGGACCAACACCAACACCACCACCACCACCAAGCCACCGAGCGGAGACTCAGTCCCAGGGGGGAGCTCCGACTGGGGCCTACTCTACCTGGATACGGAGGAGGAGGTGGAGGAGGAGGAGGGAGTTCCAGGAGACAAGAGCGTACCGCCGACTGGGTGGAGATGGTGGAGAGGAGCGGGATGGGCAGGGGAGGAGGCCTGGGAGTTGGGGCCTCCTCCTACCCGGTGAACTCCTCTTACCCGGTGAACCCTAATTTCCGCCGGACATGTAGTTTTACGGACGCCAAACCGCAGCCCCCGGCGTTGCCAGGCTCAAGGGCCTTCAGGGAGCGAAGCATGACCCAGGTCAGCTGATTCCTTCACTCAAACCCCTCACGACTGTTCACTTCTGCTCTTTGTTCTAAGTCTTTAAAAATGTGCCAGGGGTCTGCATCCAAAGGGTTCAGTTTTATCCACGTATCATGATCAAAAGTTCAAAAACTTGGGTGTTGTCATAAATGTAAACAAATGTCTTTTCTCTTTGCTAGGTGGCCTCTAGGACCCTTCCAGAAGGAAGCTGTAGGGCCAGAGGTGTTCGAGAGGGCCAACCGTACCAAGCCTTCCCTTCCTATCCAATCCCAGAGCTGGAGCCGTTCGACTGGGGACCCTCAACTCCAAAGAGGACCTGGCTGGAGGCCGCTGCTCCTGGTCTCAGCCTCTCTCCACAATCCATCGGGACCTGCCCACAAGACAGGCACAATAAAGCTCTGCTCAGTGGCACTGTGGAAAGAGACAGGCTTGAAATGGTGGGTGGGCCTCCGAGCAGTGGTGGTCCCCCACGACATGGAGGCCCGCTCAACGGAGCCCTTTGTCCCCCTTGGAGTGCCAACCAGCTGGCCCTGGATAGGGCAGAGCGGGCAGAGCAGTGCTGGTCCCGCCGTGGACCATCGCCCATCCAGAGGAACATCCTGGCCCGCAGGCTCAAGGAGGCTCAGGCCTGCTCTGGAGCCCCAGGAGGCCCTGGTGGGAGGCAGCGCAGCGCCACCTTCAGTGCCTCAACAGAGGAGCAGAGGAAAGGTCGCTGCCGCTCTCTACCCATGTCTGGCTCCCCCTACAGGCTAAGTGATGCAGAGCAGAGGATGATGGACCTTGATCTGCCCTCCACTTGAACACCAAGCATCACCATGAAGAACTTTTCGCCCTTTTTCTCAAATGATGTACAAATAAAATCATTTTTTACTAATTTCACGTTTAAATGTAACCTTCACTTTCACTTTCACCCTGAACACGCCTTTACGCCTTACGACTCGTAAGGGTGGGCGTAGCATAAATGGATAGCAGCAGAAGTTTACCGACTCTAGAAGACGCGAAGAGGCATGAGGACGCGGTAAAGCAGAAAAATAGAAGAGAATAAAATAACATTTACAAGACAAGAGTTAACCAAACATTGAGAAAAGGCGAAGAATAAATAACTCATAAAAGACCAACATCATAATGGTTATTTTCGTAGCGAATAATTTACACCAAAATAAAATAAAATGCCAACTTCACATTTAAGAAAGACTACCGGGGGCAGTTAATTACATCAACATTAGTTCAGCGTTTGGCCTCTAATTTTTCACATGTGAATTGGGATTCAAGTGGCCTAAAATATTCCCGTTGGCCAAGTCCGACCTAAGAGATTCTCACTGTTGGCGAGTGGCGACAACCTGATTGAAATTAATACAAGAACGCATGGATTGAAGAGCGCTTGTTGTAGTCCATCTTCGGAAAATTGTAGTTCCACGCTAGAGACGCTAGAGGTCAGCAATACCTCCCGTCGCGCATGACGTCGGTTAAGAAAACAGGAGTCGAATTCATTTTCAAACAGTGCGGTTCGAAATGAAGCACCTTTTCATCTCTCATTGACCCGATGACGTTTTCCACAAAGGTTAAGCAAAGGAGGCATAACACTTAGAATATTTTACTTTCCGAATTGTGTGTGTGTGTGTGTGTGTGTGTGTGTGTGTGTGTGTGTGTGTGTGTGTGTGTGTGTGTGTGTGTGTGTGT
>JAOPUA010000152.1:15128758-15142106 GCA_027122455.1 Trisopterus luscus | reverse complement strand
CACACACACACACACACACACACACACACACACACACACACACACACGCACACACACGCACACACACGCACACACGCGCACACGCGCACACACACGCACACACACACACACACGCGCGCAAATTCACGCATCTGTACACACAAGCACACGCTAATACAAATACACACAAACAGCCCCTCAAAGCTCTCCGATTCAGTTGGAGTTTCTAGATGCTTGATCGACTCGAGCATGAAGAACTGGGCTCTCATTTAACAAGGTGTTCCTATCAGATGCAGACAAAACCTTTCCCTAACTGTGGAGCTATGCAGTAGCTAACTGTACAGCGTAGTAGGGAACACTGCACAAAGACCTCTTTGATTCCTCTGCAGGTCATACAGCAACTTTTTCCAGGTTTGGGAGCTTGAGTCTAAGATGGAGGTCCTTTCTTTGTAACTCCACCTGCAAGCAGTTTTTGGAAAGTCTGCACGACCCTGAATATAACAACTATTTTATATTTGGAGACTATTATAATCATTAATTACACGACTAATTATAAATACCTAACTAATTAATTAATAAGATAGGAATTTATTCATGATCTACATATCCTGCTAGAATCTTAAGTGAAAATCGATTTTGAATTATAATATTAAAATAATGGATAATGTACCACAGTACCATAGCTGTGGTTAATTCTAAGAAATAAAAGTTAGGACCATGACGAGGACAACAAATCAGCTTAATGGAGATTCTAGTTAGGGGACTAATTTGTAAGTGAATCACACACACATGCACACACAAACACATACAAATACATGTGTGCTGCCCTACCAGTCGTCTCCTCTCCTCCTCCATGGTGCTGAGCAGTTGGGAGAACTCCTTCAGAGACTGGGCTGCAAGAGAGACAAACCGAGGCCAGAGACAGAGACACCAGAGAGATAGGAAATCAGAAGTCATTCAGTTCATCTGCGCAAATACCTTTACAGTAGAAAACTGATTTGAACCAAGTTAAGGCAATTTATGTCTTATGTCTTTATGTCCTTTATGCCTTATTTAGGCTATGCTGTGCATGTTAACCTAGAAAGGGAGTCCCTACATTGTTGAAACACGTATACAGCACACGCTGAACCATTGATCAGTGATCAGATCCTTTTGGTGCAACCCACCGATATTAATCTCGTCGTCAGTCTCTGTGTCACCGATGCACTCAAACTGGAACTCCTGCAGAGATTGAGAGAACCTCTGCACTGCTAGGGACAAACCTGGCAGAGGGAGGTCAAGGTACAGAGAGAGTGATAAAGACAGTAACAGCAAGAGAGATACAAAGACAGAGAGGGAGGTGAGAAAAAGAGAAAAACAGAGTGAGAAAGGAATACATACAACAGTCTATTTTAGTCCTTTTTATGAAAGAGAGTTATATGATATAGGTAACATGATCTAGGAAGGCATGTGAAACGCTGTGTTATTCGAATACCACAAGAAACTGAAACGCATTGTTCTTTCTGTTTCGTACATGAGCTATTTAATAAGGCTTTGGTCATGACTTTCACACAGTGTGGTGCTTGAGTTTGTCTTTCAACTCACCTCAAGAACTAGTATCCATATTATGAACACAAGCAAAATGTTTTGCATTGAGGGTTAACCCTAACCCTAAACCTGCAAATAAATAAAACAAAGAGAAGGCCCCAAGGCCCTCTCCTACTGTAAAGAATCCTCTCCATAAACGTAGGGTGGTGGTGGTATCTGGAGTGCGTATGGAAAATTCACAGTCACAGACTGAATTCTGCACTTTGATAATCAATGCAAGGCCAAACCAACAAAAGCCACTAGACAACAGAAATACGAGACGCTTTTGTATTGAGGGCGACAGAGATTTTAGTTGCAGCACATACAAATAGAGTATTTTAAAAGATCATAATTTACGAATGCCGTTTTATTCTTTGATATAGCCCTAACGTTCATGGTATACACACAAAGACATGTAGGTAGTTGATAAATGGGGTAATAGCAGGTACAGAAAAGGCATCGCTAATACCCTACTATTGTATAAGTAATAGGCAGATCTAGGCAGTAGACTACTGTAGCCTACTATGTATGTATTTTAGTCCACTAATCTCAGCAGCCTTGTAGTAAACGGAACTGACTTAAGTGTCAATTACCTGGGGTGGGGGGGGGGGGGCACACAATAACACAACGTTTAGAAAAACATACAGGTTTATGACACCCGCCATGTAGATGTATTTTTCTCTACTTACTTTTCAGAGCCGATATGAGCATGTTCCCGTCCTTAATGAGGTCCTTTATGAACCGGTTGGTCCGTTCCAGCTCGATCTCATGGCATTGTAAGCGTTCCCGAAACTCCGGACTGTCCAGGAAAGAATCACTGAACTCCAGCGTCGGCAGACCCATTGGTACAATGATTTACCGCTATCTTTACAAATATGGAACGTATCAGCTCACTAAGGGGTCTCTGTTGTATTAATCTATTGCCCTGCTTCGGATAGGGTACGTTGAAAGAAAAAAGTTTCTTCCAACTTCATGCTCTTCTCATTTTCCCAGAACTTCCGGAGAGGCGATCCAACAGGGAAGAGGCGTACAAAGAGGGAGCTCGGCCAGGTCGCTCGGCTATTCACTAACCACGTTACGGTCTTCAAGAAAAACGCCACAATAATAAACAGTTATGTTATTTCTTGTTATAATAAACATATTTTGCATATGAACCAGGGGGAATTAATAATTATTTTATTTATATAACTAAATGTATTGTACCAACTTTGCTCGTATGCGCGGTTCTGGGTCAGCGCGCATACTGCTGGTTACTATGGTGACGGGAGACTCCTGCTGGCTTCTTCAGAAATAAGTTATTTTAAAAGCCATGCGTCATTACCCGATCCTGTTGTTTTTACATCTATAGGCCTACATCTTCGGTATTTCATAAAAATACATTATTAAGTCTGAGCTAGGCCCTCACTTTGGTATTCTGGAAGTGAATTCCTACCACTGGAAAAAAAGGGTTAGGGTTAGTTTCATGAATAGATTATAATTATTGGCATTAGTTAATAATATTAAATGAATGTAACTAGGCCTACAATAAAATAAGTACAATTGGAAAAGTTCCAGTAAGTGAAGGGAGCATTAACATCAGACACATGTAAACCAAGCAAAATTAATATAATACATCCATTCAAATAAAGAATCTATATATGAAAAGGGATAAGTCAATCATGCAATTGTGTATTAGACTCAATTATGTATGTATTTCTAGGTAATTAAATCCAAACAGCTTTTGGATTCATATTACTAGTAAAAATTGAATTGTCTCAAATTGTAATATACCATAAAATTGCCAGAACTCAAAATATTAAGCGCATCCCACCCGACAACATCACTGCTCTGGTGTGTCCCGACTGCAAGTGGCCCAACTGTTTTATTGTACAAGTGAGAAGGCTACCTGCTGCTACACACAGTGGAAGAATAGAACACCATGACTACCGATGTACACAAGCGGTGTGTACTCTAGCTAGTACACGCACACACAAATACAACCCTGCACACACGACACCCATGTATATTGGAGTAAATATGTTTGGTTACTTTGCAGGATCATAATCATACCAGATTTGCATACACATAAGGTAAGCAATGCTGCATTTAATTGGATGAAACCTGTTGACACCATGTAGTGGCTGATTCCTGCTATGAGATCAGAAATAGAAACATTGAACTGTTTGATTGCCATTGCTATTTAACATTTAGCAAACGCTTTGATCCAAAGCAACTTACAGTGAGTTCACATACATGACATTAGGAAGTAGATAGTGGCATCTAGTTCTAGGATATGTGGCATTAACGATTGAACCCATTGTCTTTTGGTTGTTTCACTATCTGGGCTCTAAGATAGCATTAGTGATACGTCACTTAGCGAATTGTTGTTGATTTGTGATTGAAGACTTGAATTTGGCAGTGAAATCAATGAATGAACATTATAAGGAGTGTCCCAGGGACAGAATGCTGACAGAAAATGCCCACCAGGCACATCTGTTACGTACACGGCAACACCAAGGGCTGTTCTCACGTGCACGGACCTATGGGGAACACCCTTCTATTGCAGGCAAGTACAGTTTATTCTCCTACGACCACATTATCAATATAGAAACATTTTCACGTAGATGATTTATATATCTTTTGCTCTTTGCTATTTGTTGCTCCCCCTCTTGTCTCTGCCAAGGATTGGTTTCCCTCATCTTATCTGCATTCTACAACTGGTCGCCCTCTACTTGTCTTCTCTATTATAGGCTTGCTTATTTTGTCTTGTCTGTATACGATTGTTTTTTTTCTGTGTTCTCTATTCCAGCGTTGCTGCTTTATCCCGACACCCCCACCAAGATGGAGACAACGTCACACATGGCGTTCTGCCATAAGCCAGTCCCACTGCCAGAGAGAGGAAAGGGTTTGCACAGTGTCCTTAAGCTAAATGGTAAAAAACTGAGCAGCGAGTGAGACAGGCATGCGCACATGGGTGAGTGAGGTGATCAGAAAATTTGACCATGACTTTATTTATCACCCTATAGGAGAGTCTGCACGCCATTCTACCACACCAAGAACCGTGCCCGCAACTGGCAAAACAGCAAAGAGCAGGGCCACAAATACAGGGCAGCTAAGGGGTGAGAGCAGTCAGAAACCAGAGGGGGAGGACTGGGTTGTTGGCAACCGAAACGCAAAGCAAGAGCAAGACACAGAGGAGACGATGAAGTCGCTGTACCAAAAAGACTTCCCTGCTCCTCTTCCTCAACATCTGTGTAGAAGGAGGACACCTGTTTACCCACAGCCAGACAACATCGCCATCAACCCATCGCTCAGGTATAGGCCCTGTTAATAGAAATCTAGGATGTCTTTCTCCATAGAAGAGACAGCCTGTTTCAGAGTGTATCTGTTTGTTGCTTTACAGGATTGATTTCTCCACCATCCAGAGAGATACCTATCCTGGTTGGCCCATCATCAAGCTTGGGAATCGCGGCAGAACGAGGGAAACTGCGACCAGACGAGCAAACTCCAGTAATTAAGTGATAATCTGAATGGGAAATACATCCATCGATACCAAGCCTTAGTTAGATGCACTGGAAACATTCAAAAAACATTGATGAATTTCAGAAAAAAAGTAGATAGATCTAACAATTATATTTCCAATTAATTACTTTGCAATACCTTCACAAGTTACCAGAGTCCAAAGCAATGTCTTGCTTTATCAGACAAGCAACCAAGAAAAACTGAACTATTAAATTTAGAATGATCCAATCATCCAATATCATTAAGCCGCATGTGTTTGTTATTTGTAAGACTAAACAGGTTATTAAAATCGAATTTGATAAATTGACTTATCATTGCAGCCCTAAATAAAAGCTTACTTTTTGGGGTCATTCATTGAGGGACTCATTGTTATTGTTATCTTCGCTATTGGTTTTGTACTGCAAGTGTAATAGGACCAGTACCTAATGTAATGGTGGGGAAATACCTAATTCTTATTCAAACTATAGTTTGTGATGTGTCCATATCTGTTTGGTCAATCAATAGGATGATAGGAGCCATATGTGGAGAGGCAGTTGATTTGAGCTTAGTCAGAGGTAGTTATTCCAGAGCATATTTACTCAATGAAGACAGAAGCACTGCAGTACTTGATATGAAAAGTACAATACCATCAACATTACAAAACAAAAAAAAAATCGAAAAACGATTGCATCAGTGCAAAACAACTGTTAAAAAAAGAAGTGAAATTAAAAAAAAGTGAAGAACTTAAAATATCATTAGAAAAAATACAATACATCAACCAAAAGTTTTCATCTACGGTCTCTATGTCTATGTTTGTCACTGGATCTTCTGTCATCCCTCTCTCTATCATTATTTCTGGACTTTTCTCTGTATGAATCTTTTTCTCTTCCTCTGTCGCGCTCATCCCTCGCCCCTCTGCTTCCCCAGTCAGCGTCTCTATCGTGGGGCCTTGTGGATTGTCCTCTTTCCCTCTGCGTGTGTCGGTCATCTCTTTCTTTGGAACCTCTGTCCCATTCTCTGGAACCACCTGACCAATCTTGGAATTGGCCCATTCCAAGGCTGATGGGTTTGCGAAAGGGTCTGTCCCTTCCGCCAAATCGCAACTGTCCCGACTCCTTCTTTCCTCCTTGTCCACCACCGAGGCGTCGTGGGATCCATCCCTTTAAAGTCCTCTCTTGTTCGAAATCCACAAAAAGTTCGTTTTGATCCACCACTAATTTATTGGCTTCCCTGCGTGCACGGACGATCGATCTCTCCTCTTTATACTCAATGAATGCATATCTTTTAGATAAGCCAGTGACAATATCCCTTACCAGTCGCAGCCGGTTAATTTGTCCAAATTTCGAAAACACTTCTTGCAATCTCTCCTCCGTTGTTTGCGGGTTCAAGCGGGCGACATATAAAGTAAGAAGTGGGTCCCCGACAACACCTTTATTAGGTTTGTAGCGGGCAAACATAGCCCTCCATACAGCCCGGTCATGGGGCTCCAGGTCTGTGCCATCGATACTGCCTGCCTTGAGCGGGTTGTATACACTGGCGATGGGATTCCACTCGTTCATATTAATCCACTATAATTATGAATTGCTCATTACAAGTAGAATCACACCGAATGGGTTAATTAACAGCCAAGTGTCGTGAAGAACAAGAACAGCAACTGGCGTTATCAAAGCCAGAGGCAAACGACTCATGTGCACCGACCTAAATATTCCGTGGAGGAACAATTATCATCTCAACATGGTTCCTATGTAAAGTCACCGTTCACCTGTGGCTGTTCCCCCCCATAGCACGCTTAAATATACATTTGAATAATATATCCTCAACACCATTTGTTCGCGAACTGTATTTAAATATTTCACATATATTGGTTACCTTTTGTCTACAATTTCTTTATTATAAATTATATAATAAAATATAAATTGAGTAAAACATGTACTCAAGGATGAATCAGGGATAAATTGTGATAGTTTGATTTTTTTCGAATTGAAAAAGGGGCTTGATTGCAATTCCACACCAGAAATTTAACTCAATTGGATAAGAATCCAATTGTAATCATCCACATTTAATTTAATTAGTCAGTCCTATGAATGGTACAATGGATCGACAATGGATCGATGTTGGGTAGCATGTTCTTGCACCTAACTAATAGTTCACATACACTTGTTTTACAGTATAGTATTAAAATAAGTATTGTTTGGAACCACCATACATCTCTAATTAAAAATATTCTCTCTTTACCAACACAAACATCCCAAAGCATCACGCAAGATTCGGAATGTACCCCAGAAGTATTACCAATATTTACAAAACAGCACTGATTTTCAGCACTGATTTAACGTCGGAACTACTCCTTGTTGAAAGGATGAGATGACATTATGCCCAACGGTTTACAAAAAAATCATCATTTATTAAAAACTTTTGGAAACCGTTTGGAAAAATCCACATCCATACCATCGGCTCCGACTTCAATCAGAAATGACCGAAATGTACAAAGTCAGTGTGATGTCATTGTTGTGTGTTGGAGTAAACCATGTTCATCGGTCTGTGTATGAAACTTTCACATCCTCCGGCAGCTTCCACCAAGATACGAAATTCAAAACAACCATTGACGTGGTGCATCTGCGTGGCTGCTTCCCGTTCAAGCAAAGTTTGGATGCTTCTGTTCCACAGCCTTATTCACCTAGAAGCCATCCTGGTTCTAAACACGAGCGGCCATCCTGGCTCACGCTCAGAACCCAGAGGGCCGCTGGATGAATAAGACCCGTTGCTGGACATTAGTTTAGAGTCCATTCTCCCAGGGTCTCTACATATCCTCCACGCTCCACTTGTAGGCCTCGTCCTGGAGGGCAATCTTATCCGCCTGGCGGCTGTAGCGCTTCTGCTCAAACCCATTAGACCTGACACACAGAACCGCGTTGTTTAGTCAGGGGACTTGGTGAGCATTCATAATAACATTATGAGCGTGGTTATTGATGGAAAGCCTCATGCCATGAATGACATGAATAAAGAGCACAAGCATACATACGCACACAATCAAGAAAACGGATATCACTATTTAGTAATTTTGCACTTTGACACTTATTGATTTTCACTTTAGAAGGAGTATTCAGATACATGTCATAAAGGAGCAGGTACGGGTGAGGGCCTCTTCCTCAATGATTCCTACAGATACATTGGGGATGAAACCCAGAGCCATACACATGGTCGTACCTGTCGACTCCGTCCCAGCGATATCCTGGATGAAGGTTGAAGCGGTTCGGTGGTGGTGGTGGACCTTTGTACCTCGGCCTCTCTATAAATCATCCAGAACATGTTTTGTTTATGAGCATGTTAGAATATATTGGTGATTTTGGTAATTACATTGTTGTCATTGTGTTGTGCATGCTCTGTAAATAAATTATTTTTTTAAACAAAATCTCTGATTATTGCACTTCCTTTCATTTCTCTGTATTCATTTCTTTTTCAGCACTACTTACGGCAGGTTTGCACAAAAAGTGAACTATAAATGCAGTTTCCTTGGAAATGATGAGGTACAATCTGACCTTTGACTTTAGCGGTGCGCTCCTTCTTGCGTCGCAGCATGGCAGCCATGGGGTCCCCATCCCTCTGCTGCTCACGGAGCATGCGGTCGAGGTCTTCGTCGTCACGTTGCCGCGCCATTGGCTTGTTGACCTCGTGCATGGCGTCTGCGATTTTCTGCTCGTACATCTGGCCCTGAGCCAAGCTGTGGGGGAGCGCGTGCACACATTCAGCCAGGGAAACTAGATCGCATGTGTCATAGGTCTCTCAACTGGGAGACAACACTGAAACACTAGGTACCTCATCCCCTTCCACACACAAAGAGACAGCACTAGGTCACTTTGTCTCTCACCCACTTCCCCACACGGTTCAACCGTGAACCCATCTTGGTGTTAGGTGAAAAACAGCTCGCTTAAGAACCAAGCCAGTAGGTCGTCAAGTGAATATGGCCACTTGTCTGGAAAGTTGTTGTCGTAAGGGTGGCATTCTCCCCACAGACAGACAGACAGAACTATAACATGAGGTCTCTCACCCTTTGCCCCATTTGGCGTATTTCTCAGCCTTGGCTGCTATCTCTGCATCCACCCTCTTCTTCTCCTCTCGCTCGGTCTCCAGGTCCCGCCTCTTGCCACTCTTGTCTCTGAACACAGTCTGTGCATTTCGTGAGTCCTCTAGGTGGAGCAGGAAGACAGCAGAGATTTATTCAACCAATAGGCAAACGGTTCGCAAAACCCTCAATAATTGAAGATTTTTCAGCCACTAGTTAAAACTAGCACAACTGACAATGCAGTCTATTTGAATAACATGAAAATAATCCCATACCTTCTAGGGGTTTGTTGTGTTTCTCTCTGCGTCTGTTTTCCTCCTGCTCCTTCCGTAGAATGTCGATGGAAACCAGACCCGCCTGTCCTCCAGAGAGCATGCCCTGGACCATTAAGAAAGCAGTCAAATACACCCTGATTTAAACAGGTATCCATTCCAGCCCGCCCTTAAACTTCATTGGTGGACTCTTAAGAGAATATCTAACCTTGGTTGGGTCCTTCCTGCGTGGGGGGGACAGATCGTCATCTGACCCCCTGCCCTGCCTGGCCCTCCTGGGAGGAGACTGGTCTGAGTCAGAGCCCTGGCCATTCTGGGCTTTCCTTGGTGGTGATTGATCAGAATCAGAACCTGGTCGGGACTTCCTCCTTGGAGGTGATTGGTCAGAGTCATAATGCTTGCCCTTTAAGGTCTTCTTCCTTGGAGGTGATTGGTCGTCGTTGGTATTCCCACCCTTCTGCATTTTCTTGCGGGGTGGGGATTGGTCCAAGTCAGAATCATGCCGGTTCCGAGCCTTGGTCGAGTCTGTTGAACGTTTTTGACTTGATGAAGAGTTGGGCTTTTTCCTGACTGGAGAAGACTCTGGTGAAGAAGAATTTTAGCACATAAATGAAACACTTAAAGCACAACAATAAAACTTCTAATTTAAAAGAGCCAGTTGGAATAAGAAAATATCGTGATAGACCTTTATACAGTTAACTGCGAGGAAGTGTAAATATGACTTCAGACTTTTCTCAAATCGTATTCAACGTATGAACTTGGAACTAGTATGGCTACTGCTGCATCCTCGTGTACATGTTTGTAAATGCATATTTGGATATTGCCAAGACAAACTTTAGTCTGGAGAACATCCTGATCACGTGTGCTCACATCCTGTTTTGCTGCACGGATCAGTTTGGACCTCTAGCCACCCACAATGATCTCAGAGGGAGGTAGTTCTTGCCTTGAGTGTCCTTCAGACCATTAGCGTAACAAAACATGTGAAACCTTCACGATGCACTGCTCAGTGGTTACGAGGTATAAACTGCAGAGAAACTCCAGAAGTCATGAAGTACTGACTGTTTTTCATGTTTAATAGCCGTTAATTAGTAAATGGAAAATACCATCCCGTGATCAGGAGGGTCTAGACTAGATAAACATACCCTAAGCCTTCATTGACACAATTTCTTTGTGAAGAACTGCTCCCTTCGCACCCTGGGGTCATTTGTTTATACTATAGAAATTAAATGACAGCTGGGTTGAGCACGGCAACATCGAGGACTCACCTCCGCTGTTTCCCTTCTGCTGTTTCCCTGGTCTCCTAGGCGACAAGTCTGGAGAGTCGTGGCGAGTTATCCTCGAAGACGTTGTGTCCGGTGAGTCCGGGCACATCTTCCTCAGAGACCCGGCTTCTGGTGAGTCATGTCGGACCGTTTTCCTGGCCGTAGGATCTGGCGAGTCATGGCGAGCAAGCCGTGGGGAAGCAACCACCTCATACACTTCATCACCGTCCTCCTCACCGTCCTCTGTGGACTTAGTTTCATCATCTAACAAAAGGAAAATGTTATTTAGGACGAGACGTTTATCCAGAGCTACTTCATATCCATACCGACTGATTTATGGATGTCATGACATGTTCATGACAGTTCAGTCTCCATTACCTCCCAGCGTCCTCCACTTGTTGCTGGTCCTGAAGGCTTCCAGTCGCTTGACGTCCTCCGGCCGCTCATCGATCACCTCGGCAACCTGAGGCGACAAACAAGATTTACGTTTGATGAGAAAACTTCCAATGCACGAAAACATGTATTTTAGTTTTCTCCATTCAACCGAAAGCCACCATGTATTCTCGTGGGTCTATGGATGTACTGCGTTGATAGTAATGTTGTGCTATCTCACCACGGGAGCCTCTTCTTCGTCCTCTTCCGTATCCTCTGCTGCCTTATCGACCATTTGCTTCCAGTCGATATCATCATCCACTATCTTTAACCTATAAATACAGAATGAATGTTGTTGAATTTGAGTTAATCCTACAACAGTACGAACAAAACAACGATCCTACGTGGTAGTGTATATGCTAATTTGGGCTAACGCGGCACTCTGGTTTAAAGGCAGGCAGAAACCCGGTGTACCTACCCCCTTTCAGGTACTTTAATCCGTTTCTTTTTAACTTTGCCTTTGGACTTCTTAACATCGTCTCCTGCAGATAAATATCGTTTCAGATACTCAGCTTTTGATAGCTCATTTCCTTTCGTACTGGCAGTGAAAGCCGCCATTGCTGCATGTGACTGTTGTCGGTCACTACGGAAAGCGTTAAAGGTCAACTTGAGGAAGGGTCATTTTGGCACTCAAATGAAAACGGAAAATTAATTAACAATGACCAAATTAACTGATAATTCAACAGTGATGGGATCAGAGTCTAAGAAAAGAAAAGACAGACACAATAATTGGGAGTGTATCATGGTTTATTCAAATCAGATATGGACTATTTTCCTAATGGTCAGAGGGTACTTGGAATGGTTAGATGGTAAAGAAACATATGGCCCAACACAACCCTATACAACATTTAACTATGTTGGTTGAACTTATATGTAAAACTAACCAAGCAAACCTTTGTATTCCAAATATAAATAACTTCTTATATTAGAGATCATGTTTTACTCTTCATTTGCGAGGATGATGGGGGAACATTTTCTGAAACCTGTGACATTTAGAATGGTAGCCTATGGGTCATCCACTGGAAGCATTAGGTGAACTGGAACTAATGAGTGTCCTTGAGACGTGTGTGTTAGTGTGGAGAGAGCCCCCATCCGAGGGCATGGCTGGAGACCAGCATCACCAGGCCAGTGCTCCACGCCCAGGATCTCTGTAGGAAGATGCTGAGTGCTGAACATGGAAGCAGCTGATCTACAAAGGTACAAAACAACAGGTCTCTGTTGAAATAATCAAACATATGTCCAACATTGTCCTTCTCACTTGAATGTACATGTATGTGTGTGTGTGTGTGTGTGTGTGTGTGTGTGTGTGTGTGTGTATGTTTGTACGTGACTGTGCATGTGTGTGTGAGTGTGTGTATGTGTGTGTGTGTGTGTGTGTGTTCATCTATGTATTAATTTACTGTATGTATGTACTATGTATCTACATGTGTGTGTGTGTGTGTGTGTGTGTGTGTGTGCCTGTGTGTGTGTGTGTGTTTATGTAAGTATGTTTCTCTCCCTACATAACCCTCCCTCCCTCATGTCTGTGCCTGTACCTTTTTCCGCATAGATAGTCGCCAACTCCTGGGATATCTTGCACATGTAGGTGGTGTTGTAGGGCAGGGTGTGGGTGTAGCCTGTCAGAGTGAGCCGGTATCCATAGGGCTGCAGCTCCTCCACGTAGCTGGACTCCCTGAAGCGCGGCTCCGTGGTGGAGCCCGACACGTTGGTGTTGATCAGGGTCTCCTTGCTGCCGGAGGACCAGGAGAACTCGTAGCTGTTGATCCGGCTGGGCTGGGGCTTGATCTGGCAGTCCACCCTTAGGTCCTCATCGTCCTCCACACACACAGAGATCGGGTCACACCGCAGACTTGGGACCAGCAGGACTGCAGCGCCAGACGGGAACATGTTATTTTGTATATTGTATCGTTTGTATCAATAGTATACAAAAATATAATTGATATAATGTATATACATAGATTTATTAAATAAAAATTATATTTGTTGTTGTTTCCATTTCCATTGTATTTAATATTTTTTATTTGTAGTTGTTTTTACACTTCTTTTTAATACACATTACATTTAGTCAAGCAGACGCTTATATCTAAAGAGACAAAGTGATGCTGAGAATGACAAAAACCTATGATAAAATATGATTAGCTCCTGAAAAGCTTACCTCCCAGGACTCCAAAGAATAAGATGCATTGGACCATGTTGGGGCTGATGGATATAGTAAGCATGAGAGAGAGACAGAGAGAGAGAGGGAGAGAGAGAGAGAGAGAGAGAGAGAGAGAGAGAGAGAGAGAGAGAGAGAG
>JAOPUA010000152.1:15103893-15113893 GCA_027122455.1 Trisopterus luscus | reverse complement strand
TGTCTTCACTACATTTCCAAGAGTGTCAGCTGTCATCTGATTGGCCATTTTAAGTCCATTCTACGAGAATTAAAGTGTAAACACATCTCATCTTACTTAGCTCTCCCACTTTGAGACTTTAAAGGGCAGGGCTGTCTAAGTCATTTTATTTGCAGGCCATAATAGACCAAATACTACTTTATTGGGCATTACTTCTGATACACCTGAGAATATAACATTAATCATAACTTTCCCTGTGGGTATCTGAACAACGGCGAATATTCTATTCCATTACTTTTCTTCTCTTACAAAGGTGCATCTTGCAAGTTGCAGTTAGTTCATTTCAGAGTTACACCAATGAATATTTTAACAATTTCATATACTTGTTTTTATCTCCTGTATTTTTGTGGGGCTAGTATGATGTGAAATATGGATGAGCCCATAACACATTCACACACAATTTGTTTCACTGAAATGTACCGACCAGTTTTTGTGAGCTGAAAAGTATACCTTTTTGTAATCATACCTAATCCGATTGCCCCCAGGGCAGGATTCAAACCCAGACTGCCAGATGGACGCCCCTGCGCATCATGTTTTGTGAGAATGGAAAGACAGACAGACAGACAGACAGACAGACCGTGAAGCAGTGTTTTTTGTGCATTGCGCAGGGTGAATGGCACCATCCCCAGCAGTGTGGAGATCCAGGACAGCACCCTGACCTTCAGCGGCCCGCTGACCTACGACCTTGAGGGGACGTACGCCTGCGAGGCCACCAACAGCATCGGCACGCGGGCTGCGGCGGTGGAGGTGCTCATCATCGGTATGCGAGGGCCAGTCAGCGATCGTAGCACCGCTCTGCCGCTGAATAAACAGCTCAGCTCAGTTCAATTTAAGATAGTTGAACGATTTTTAATGAACTACCTTTTTTCGATTTTTAACTCTGAATACAAATCAGGATTTTATAATAGTTGCCGTTTCTGATATGTAAAGCAGTTGTAGAGACATCGACAGCAGTTATGGACATTATTTGTATAATCCTGATTTTAAAATGTAGTTCACATGTTTATTTACTGTTGAAGTGCTGTTTTCTTTATTTCAGAGAAGCCATTGCCCCAGGTAGCAACAGGTGATGTCATCAGTGTGATCGCCCTGCTATTGGCTGCCGGGGTGCTCATGGGCATCACCGTCACAGTCCTAGTGCTGAAAATAAGAAGTAGGAAAGATGGCACCTCGTATGTACACCTTTCGTTCTCTTGTGCACGACTTCACACGCTCTGATCTCTTTCTGATAACGTTTTCCTTACCATCATTGCTTTGTGTTTGACTAGGAGTCAATCACCCGCCAGCAAACCGTCCCAACCGGTGAGGAAAAGACCAGCCGATGACATTCAGGTACTGGTTCTTTTAACCTTTGACCTTCCTTTGACCTTCCAGTAGCAGATAAGCAGGACCAGCATAGTGGTTATAATTTATCTTGTTGAGATTTTACAATGCATGTGGATAACGTAGTGTAGTTGTTCGACCACCAGCCAAAAGATACTGGATTCGATCCCAGAGAGAGAGATAACCCAATACCTACTTCTTAGTGACACGTATGAATATTCAGTGCTGAATCCATGATTTGTGGTATAATAAAAGTGTTACATCACGATATGAAAACCCAACAGATTTATGCATCAAAATATATGTATTACACAGCTTTGTTGAATACTCGATTCTAGTGAATTACGACATTCTAGGGTCTGTTATTTTTAAATAGCAGACTCCTTCTATGATGCTATTCATAGCATTAGTATAACCAATATTTTTTGTGTAAGAAATACAATTATTTGCAAAACAAGAAAATAGTTTTTGGTTGTTATATCTTGATTTCTTTAGGAAGTAGAAGGGTAATAAGCCGTATAATGAACAGCAGCAAATGATTGCAAAGTGAAACCGCTGTCTGGCTTTCTTTCTAAAAAATGGCCGACGCCGGTACTTTACACCTTACCTAACCTAATGAACCACCGGTCCCTCCGCAGCACCCAGGGAGGTTCTACGAGGAGCTCCCCAACACAGCCGACTACGTCAGCTACCGACTCGCCTGCAACAAGGAGGACTACCCGGAGCCCTACTCCCCTCCCTTCCCCCCCCCGCTCTCCTTCCTCCCCCAGCACCCCTACCAGCCTGCGGACCCCAACCACGGCCCCGCCCTGCCGGCCGTCACCGCCGCCGCAGCCAAACACGTGACCATGAGCCCGGTCCCCTCCAAAAACACCTTCTCTCCGCCGTCGCACACAACCGCCATTTTTAAATACCCGTCCCTGCCGGGCATGACGGCCCCGCCGCCGGGCGTGGCTCCGTACACGTTCCCCAAAGAACAGTACGTCTGAGGGGGGGGGCGAGGGGTGAACTATGTAGCCTGTCTCCTTCTCCACATCCCCCTCTCTCTCCCCCTGGGCCTCCATCAGAAGGGGTGGAGGTGGGTCTGCTCGGGCCTCTGGGCACGGCTGCTCAATACCCGTTACCACCACCTGCTGCTCAATACCCGTTACGCGGTCGACACAAGACAGCGATACGTCGCAATCGCAGAAGGTTGCAACTTTGCAAGACGAAAGACATTGGAACACAGAGTATGATCTTATCAGAGGGGATTTAGGCTTGTACAATTTTGATACTTTTTTTCTGTGTATTTTTCTTGTTTTGTGGTATGTGGTTTATGTGGTTCCGAAAATAATGGGTTGGTTTGGATTTCTGGACGCCGGTCAGGGACGAGGTGAAGTCCCAGGTAAGCATTTAACTGGATTTACCGATGATTTGGATCAGAGGAAATGACTCTGGAATGAGTTTGTTATAGTATGATTCAAATCTATTTAGATTTGCTTGGAAATCATCTAAATGGATAGGATTATTTCCTCATGAAGCCAAACCACTTACATATTTAGTAATTTATGTATATCCTTTTTAAAAATGTATTTAAAAAGTCAGAAAAAAGGGATGTACAACAACAACAACAACCACAACAATATAAAAGCAATCAAAAACGACAAAAAAATATCTCTCCTACATCTTTCTCTTTTTTCCACTTTGGGAACTTTCCTCAATACATGAATTTTTACTTGTGCTTTTGTATCCGTGTTTATCATTACTATAATCATTTTGACAGTGATATGTGACGTGTTTTGTGTTTAGTTTTTCATTAACACTCAATTGCTAAGGACTTTCCCGGTTTGGTTTTGTAAACATCTATGGTATCCAGCTCTATTAAAAATACCAATACCAATACCTGATTTCCTTATTTACACTACCTACATATTTTACATTGATTATTTGTTGAACATAATTGTACACAGCCATTTCACAAATAATATAATCGGGTTTATTTATTTTACTCAATTGAGGAGCTACTTGTGTTTACATTTTTCTTTTTTTAAATGCTGTTGGTATTTGAGATATTTTGACAAACGGTGACCTGTCTTTGATTGTGTACTCAAATACTTTATTACAAAAACCCAATGCAGCAACAATACTTCATGTTTCATTAAGAAAGGAGCTTCCATAGTTTCCATACTTACATTACATCTAGTTTTTATCTATATACATTTTTATACATGCATTGGTTGAATGTGTTTGTTTCAATTCACTCATTAAATTATATTCAGGTATAATATGCATAAATAAGGTTGATAATAAAATATGTTTATATTGTTTCCCTTTCAAATCTGTCTTATTGGTATCTGAAACTACTGTTTACATTTCAACCTTTGTTGTAGTCACCATTAAAATAAAAACATGGGGTTAACAGGGGTTAGGTTGACTTGAGAATGTTTAAGAAGCCATGGTTCTGACTGAATTATTTTACTGAACTACATTCCAAACCAAAGCCATAACTAATTACATAATTGATTGAACCATTCCAACTGCAACCTTTTAGCCTTTTAGTAAAGTAAAGTAAATTACTTCAAAACAGCAATAGCAATATGTGTGTAGTGCAATAAATACTATAATTGGTTGTTTCTTCAATTTGAAAGCAATAATAGTGTAACCAAGTCAAACCAATATTTACTTCTTGTGTACTTTGATTTCAAGAATAACAATCAATGGTTATACTTATATTTATATTTAGGGTAAGGGTTGGGGGGGGGGGGGGGAGTTAGGATTTTTTAAATGTTTCCTATAGTGAAATGTTTGATTTAATATTTGTATTTTTACTAACATCAGTATCAAATGAGTACTTTTTCCACCCCGGTGTTGCTATGCTGCCGCTCAGGTTAATCTCTGAGAAACTGATCACGGCTTTGCATTCATTCATGACGGTCTCATCTTACACCCTACTGGTGCAACTTACTGGCACAACTTAATACTTCACTCTGCTGGGAACTTACTGGTATAACATAGTTGAGTCATCTATACTATGTTGACCCAGGGGGCGGGGGGGGGGAGGGGGGTGTGTGTGTGTGTCTGAGTGCGTCTGTGTGTTTGTGTTGATATGCGTGAGCATTATAGCTCTCGAATGCACTATTTATCATGTTGTCCCCCTCACTCTATTAAAGGTGTTTACTGATCCTTTGTGTTCCAAGATGACCTCTTACATTACCTGCCCTTCTCACAAGCGGAATGAAGCTGGTTGATGGACAGATAAGGGCTGGACAGATCTCAAATGGACAAAATTAAACAACAAACAACAACAAACAAAATGACACACACAATCGTGAAACACACCATGAAGATGAATGTTGGTTTAGGCCCATGTGTCGTCGCCATTATACCACCTCGCATGCATTTATGTACCGTCTCTGCCGTGCATTGTTATGCATGTACTCTGGCAAGGTGAGGCTGCTTAAACCAGCCATCCGCCACACACACACACACACACACGTGTGGTTGTGTGCGTTCGTCAGTGCGTTCGTGCCTATGTGTGTGTGAGTGTGTGTGTGTATTGTAAGATGTGAAACTGTCAGCCTATCCACCTGTGTTTTATAATAGATGAGTGTAGGAGCGCCATGTCATTCTAACCCGGCTGCAGGGAGGGAGAGAGAGAGAGAGAGAGAGAGAGAGAGAGAGAGAGAGAGAGAGAGACACACACACACATAGTCACAGAGAGACACAGAGAGAGTGAGAGAGACAGGAGATACAGAGAGAGTGACACAAAGTAACGCAGGGCGAAGGAGAAAAAATACATATGCAGAGGGAACGGAATAGAGAAGGTAATCAGAGAGACGGAAAGAGACAAAAACACATAAAGTGGGTGAGAAACAGAGATATCGAAATAAACGAATAAATAAATAAGACAAACAGACAAAAGTGACAGAACAAGAGAACAAAATATATAGAAGGGGAAAAAGCGGACGCCGGGGGGGAGAGGGAAAGAGCGTGAGAGGGAGTGCAAGAGAGGGGACAAAGACAGAGAAACATCAATAATTCAGTCCAAATCAGTTTCGTAATCCAGTCCCTTTCTATACTCTCAGTGTAATGAGGTGCAGCCTCTGGCCAGTGAGTCACTGGAAAGCAGAGCAGAGTTCCTAGCTTCAGGAGGCTGCGGCGTGTGTCTCTGCACTGTAGCGGTACTGGGACTGGCTCTCATCATGGTAAAATGGTGGTCCCTCTGATCGTGCCGACCCTTCTCTGTCTGCTCCTCAGCCCGGACCCCACCGATGCAGAAGGTGAGTGTGGCTGTCTCTTTGAGATTAGATAAGATAAGGCCTTGTTATCAAGGATTGGTGTGTGTACAACTTGACCCCTTGATTGACCCCTTTGCAGCTCTTTCTGTGTGCGTAGGAGGTTGGTCATATTTATGTTGTGGAAAGTACAACACGTAAACCCTAACAAGAAAAGAGATCAGGAAACTGCCAAGTTAAAAGAGATGTATTTAGAACTTTAAGAAAGTAATACGAAATCCGAGCTGGTCTGCAGAACCGCTGCTTTTCCAGCACCGGCACACACTGTGTGTTGTCTCAATCATTATGTTCATGTTCTTCGAGCACAACGTGGTTTGCCAAGATTTGGCGGTAAACCTTTCACCAAGTTTCCCTCATCCGTTACCCTTGATGGGTACCCTTATCCGTTCCTTTCACAACATTTCCAGCCATTAGGTTGTCTCGACCTTTATCAGAAGAAGTTTATTTCACAAGGAACACCTGGTACATACTGGTGGCACAGAACATTGGATGATCTTTTTATGAAGAGAGTCATTTTTATGAAGAGACTCATTAAAGACTGTGTTAGTGTTAGTCCACGCTTATCTCATTCATATACCATTTAAGGCAAGGTCATCTTATCATATAACATACAAGGCAAGGTAACGATTCTAATTCTTCTCAGGGCATACTAAGATTCTCCCACACTATAAGTCATCGAGACTCATAGATATCAATTCAAGCCTTTTCTTTCTTAAATTTGTATCCACCATAATCCTGATTTTATGCATTTTATGTGACTAAGTTAGTTTATTACTAATTCAGTGTATGGTTTGTTTTCATGTTCATGAAAGTCGCCTAAAATATAATTGAGTACCAAAATAACTTATAGTACTCCATAATGACCCCACGGTCTGATTGCGGAGAAAAACTCTGAAAAAATGAAATAAAGTAAACTGTGAAGTACCCAGATTGTTGACCAGGAATACATTGTAGTACACACATTAACCATGTATACACACACAGCATTATCCATGAGAGGTGGCAACTGTGTTAAAAAAATACAGATGTCACCCAATGTTTACTCACTACCGATATGAGGGTGTAGATTTGCCTTTAGATGAGCTTTGATGATCCTGGCAACCAGCAACCAGCAAATGGTTGCTGACCAGTAAATGAAAAATTAGAAAAATAAAAATTATGAATATGAACTAGCAACCCAGATCCTAACCGGATGAATAAAAACATTTATTTCATTATATATACAGTATATATAAGAATTAGAACACAACATGTGTTCCCATTGACCCCCGTTGAACCGAGGAACTACATGCTAGTATCTTCCACCTGAGACTCAGAAGTGGACGGTCATGGTTGCTGCTTGAGTAAACCCCACCCATCAACCAGGAACATACACCCAACTCCAACCAGCAACACACAGTAGTAGGCCTACAGAGAACGTGCGATGCTATGTAATCATAGCCATTTGTTTACGACGTAAACAAAGGCTATCTGGTATCCGGAAGGAGACAATGTAACTAAATCTAATTCCAGGGAGAGCCCATCATGTTACTGGTCAAAATTATCCTCTACTGACCTACTAAAGTCCTGCAGGCTGTCAGCGTTACCGTGTTACCAATCCTGTAACAGAAAACGCCTCGGTGCAGGTCACAAACACGCACGCATACAGACACGCACATGCGCACACGCGCACATGCACACACGCACACGCACACAGATACACACATAAACACACACACACACACACACACACACAATGCTTACCATGCGTCCGGTCATTGACCCCGTCATGCAGCGTCCTCCTCTCTCTCTCTCTCTCTCTCTCTCTCTCTCTCTCTCTCTCTCTCTCTCTCTCTCTCTCTCGTCTCCAGCCGTGAACATCCTGAACCCGGGGGAGGTGGTGTACGATGACGTTCAGGTGTATGGCGTGGTGAACATGGCCGTGATCCTAGAGTGCGGCAGAACCTTACCGGATATTTACATCTGGGGCTTCACCAAGCAGGGCACCGACAAAATCAAGGCCGTGGTGTACAACTTCGGGCACGGTCCGCGGATGCAGGCGCTGGCCGCCACTCTGGGCTCGGTGGCGGTGATCTCGCACAGCGCGTCGCTCAGCATCGACCAGTTGCCGCGGGCGTCTGAGGGCCTGTACACGTGCCAAGCCTTCTACGACAGGCCCGAAGGACCCGAGTTCCGCTACTACTACGTACGCCTCACCGTCCGCGGTGAGATGAGAACTACAGCAAATGACACAAGACCGCTGATGAGATGTTGTCATTGCGATAGTAATAATGTATCAGTATCAGCTTCTTAATATCATTAACAGCCAGAATATTTAATTATTGGTGCATCCCCCTAGGTATAAGACGGTTAAATAAATAAAATAAATAAATACATTTTAAATATTGTGTATGTTTTGGGTAATAATAGATGTCATTCTCTCCTGAACATAGTTCCGGTCAGTAAGCCCTATGTTCTGCTAAGCGATGCGTCTCCGGTGGAGGGAACCGTGGTAGTGCTGCGCTGCGGCCTGGGAAACGGGACTTCACCCATCCTCTATGAGTGGGAGCACGAAAGGCCCGGCATTCCCGTCACTACAATTGCCCGGGGCAACAGCAGCATGCTCATCATGTCCAACGTGAACCGTAACAACACCGGTTGGTACCGCTGCGTGGTCAGCAACGCGGTCAACCTGGAGCGCTCAGACCGGGCCCTGATGGACGTAGTCTGTGAGTCGCCTCTGTGTTCAGAAATGTCTTGTTTGTCTTGGGAAGGCTGTTTCACAACACCGTTAAATATCACCGCCCAGCAGGGTGCGAGGATTGGGAGACATAAGGGGTCGTTTGAGGGGACGTAGGTCAGACTGGAGAGTTCAAAAGAGAGGGAGGAGAAAACAGCAAACCTGGTTTCACAGCACCGTCTGGGAAAGTCGGCCTTGGAAACTGTTTGGTACAGGGAAGGCACTTAAAAAAGTACTTGTCGTTCCGTCTATCGCGTCGTTAGATCAGGTAGTTCCTCATAGCACACTGATTGGTCTGAGCCACTGTGGTTCGGCCAAAAGCACATGACTTGAAGCCTAGCAGGATAGGTTCTCTTGTGATCGGTATCTTGTGAATCCAGCTGCCTTCCGAGGTAAGAAAATAACAGGAGAGGGCCAGTATTTGAAAATAAACAACCCCTTAGGACCATTGAGAAGTGTTCACACACCTGTAGTGGAGCTATGATCATGTTTTGTGTGCACATGTGATTGACAGGTGAGATAGATTCCCCTAACCAGTCAGGGTAGAGATGCCCTGATTGGTCAGTGAGTGGTCTAAATTCAGTCTTATATCTCATAACTTGTCTCATACTCATAACTTGTCTCATACCGCCGGCAGGCACAGATATTAACAGATATCCCTGAAGTCCGCTTCACATGTTGATGGTCGACGGCGGTAGACTGGTGCCAATGGCATTTCTATCAAATAAAAGTTAATCTAGTCATCCAATCTTACCTACAAGCCTTCTGATACCTTTCTCATTGAGTTAAAAAATCTCTAAACCAAGCCTTTGCCCACAGACGGCCCGGACATACCCCAGATTGACGTGACGCCGTACAGTCTGACGGAGAAAGGCTACTCGGCCCTGGAGCGTGAGAGGGTTCTGCTGATGTGTCAGGCCCAGTCCAACCCTCCAAGCGTGTACACCTGGTACTACAACAACTCCCAGGTCAACGGTGGCCCGAGTTTCATCATCAACAAGATCCTCCGCTCGCACACCGGAAAATACGCCTGTCGGGCCCAAAACACCCAGCTCGACACCAGCTCCATAAAAAGCATCAACCTGACCGTTTTCTGTGAGTCTCACCCATGATATTTGTCTCTTGACCCTTTTGACCTCGGAGCTCACCCTCACAGTCCAGCCATGTCTCCTCTTCATCTGAATCCCAATTTTGCCGTTCTTCCTTCTTGGACAGACCAAAACGTAACCATGTAATCATGTAGATCAGGAGCAAAGTTGATGACGTTAAATATATTGCCAAAATTCTGAAAGGCTCTTGGAGCAGTTCCAGGAGTGAGGAACGCAGGCAGGCGTTGATGTTCCTATCATCATCAACACTTGTTTCTACTGTCCCTGCTATTTCTACTGTCTTCGCTCTCTCCCCTGTCCCAACGCCACACTCCTTTTTCCCTGTCGAGCTCTTCTGGTTCCATTATCCTCCTGTCTCCATGCCACTGTTTGCCGTCCACATTCTGACCCAAAACGGTTGATCTCACTACCTCATATCTACAACACCACAACGAGATCTACAAGCTGAGAAATATAAGAACACACACACACACACACACACTGACACCCAGCAGAGTGGAAACAGCAGATCTTTGGACCATGGAGGAATGTGCAGG
>JAOPUA010000152.1:15078328-15088340 GCA_027122455.1 Trisopterus luscus | reverse complement strand
AGAGAGAGAGAGAGAGAGAGAGAGAGAGAGAGAGAGAGAGAGAGAGAGAGAGTGTGTGTGTGTGTGTGTGTGTGTGTCAATGCTTGCAGGTGTGTGAGTGTGTGTTTGAGGCCAATAAAGTAGCTTTTGGAGAGTAGGCTTAAGTAAAGTTTATACTGAAGTGAAAGTTTGCACTCTGTACTTGTTTGCACCCAAGGGAAAAAATACAAACATATTTTGGGATAAGTAGGACATATGAACTGGATAGGTATCAGTAGGTATATACTATTAGTGGCTGGGAGTCAAACACCACTAACCACTAAACTATAATTTTAGTTACATTATCTAAAATAATTACTCCCAGCCGTCCAGTGTTCATTGACGCAACGTATCCCAAAAAAGAATGGCAAGCAAATAGATACGCATCGATCTCCTAGTATTTACCATGCAGTTAATGAGTCACCAACTTGTTTTGTATAAAATGTGAGTTTGTCTCAGCGTTTGTCAAAGTAGAGAAGATGGAGCTATCGGTTCACTGCAGGCGATGGCTTGCTGTAATTTTAAACCTTCTGTTTCTGGGTAAGCCACTTTGAGGACAATTGATACACTATTGATGAAGGAAAATGTTTTTATGCCATATTAACACAAGCTGTCGATTGTAACTCTACCGAAGAATGCCAGTTTACAGGTTATTTAGGTCCCGTTGCATTATCAACTCATTTCTGGGTTATTGATTTGTTGTTGGCAGGTGCGGGTGTTTGGTGTGACTGCCCCGAACAAGGCATGGAGATGGAGGGTGGGGGTTACATTCTCACTCATGGACTGCAACATGGCAGCAACTTGATCTATCAATGCCCCCCAAATTTTTTCCCCTACCCTTCTCACATCCGCGAGTGTCATGGCAGCAGATGGAAGCGCCTACCGCAAAGAGAAAGGAACATCCGCCAGAAATGTAGATGTAAGAAAAATTTTTTGTGAATTCAGATATAACCTTAAAAAAAGTAGGGAGTGAATGCAGAGACAGGTCTTTAAAGAGCGGGTAGGGGGTTAGACTGTAGTGCATAGCCAGGTCTTTAAGGTGCAGGGGTTAGATAGTGAATACAGAGACAGGTCATAAAGGAGCAGGAAGGGGTTTAGACAGTGAATACAGAGACAGGTCATTAAGGAGCAGGTAGGGGTTAGACATTGGTTACAGAGACAGGTCTTTAAGGAGCAAGAAGGGGTTTAGACAGTGAATACAAAGACAGGTCATTAAGTAGCAGTTGGGGGTTGGACAGTTACTACAGATTCTTAACTGTTAGAGGTTGGACAGTGATAACAAAGACAGGTCATGAAGGAACTGTTAGGGGTTGGACAGTGATAACAACAACAGGTCATGAAGGTGTTAAGGCGTACATTTATTTTCTTTATTTTCATTTTGCAGTGGTGGAATGCCCTGACCCAACGGTTCTGAGATATGGGTCAGTCTTCCCTTCTCAGGAAAGATACTTCGTAGGCAATGAGACGAGTTATGAATGTGACTCTGGGTACAGACATCGCGGGTCGGTGAAACGTTTCTGCCTCGCCAACGGAAAATGGAATGGCAGCACACCGATCTGTAGTCGTGACGATGGTAACTAAGAAGTACTGTCTGTCTGTCTGTCATCTGGTGGTCTGCCTGCAGGTGTGTCTCTGTGTTGCTCTCTGCATCTTTTCCAACTCCTGTGTTTGTCAATGATTTAGCAATTTGTCAGTTAACCGCAGTTAGTACTAAGTACTAGTTAAGGTTACAATTGTTACTCTGTTCTTGTTCTCGATTGATAGCAGGTAACCGTTGCCCGGACCCTGGCGTCCCCCCGGGAAGCCTCCGCTCTGGGGACTATTTTGAGTACGAGGACGAGGTGACGTACAGCTGTAGCAACAGCATGTACCTGGTGGGCTCCAAGGTGCGCACCTGCCAAGCTGACGGCCAGTGGTCTGGGACGGAGCCCAGCTGCTTCTGTAAGCAAGCTGTGTAAATCGTAAATCGGTGAATCAGTGAGACAGCTTATTGGCCACATATGTTCTCACATATGCGGAATTTGGTCTCATTTGGTCACATTTAACCCATCCGTGAAATTAGTGAAACACACACAGTGAACACACACTAACCCGGAGCAGTGAGCTGCTACAGTAGAGCGCTCGGGGAGCAGTGAGGGGTTAGGTGCCTTGCTCAAGGGCACTTCAGCCATGGATCCGGGCATGGCAGAGCAGTGCTCAACCACTTTCCCCTGCCCACATTATTCCTACTGGGTCGGGGATCGAACCGGCAACCCTCCGGTGTCAAGGCCGAAGCCCTAACCAGCAGGCCTGTAGGGATGTCATGTGATAATAATGATCGTAAATGGCATTACGCCTTTGTTTTACAGATAGATATACGTATGACACTGCATCGGATATCAATGAAGCATTTGGGGGTGCAATGAAGCAGAGTCTGACAGAGTCGATGTCAATCGGTAAGAGAAGCGTCTGCCTTTACCCATCCCTCCTCTCAGCATGAGCTGTGGTTTGATTTCTTGTTTTGACCTTCGTGCTTTGACACGCCCTTATTTGATCTGTTTATCTTTCACTGCAAATGATTAGTTGTTGTTTTTTCTTCAACACAAACCAAATCACATGTTCCGGATGGAAAAAAATCTGCAGTGCAAGTTAGAAAAACATGTTACTGCATACCTGTTAAATGGGGTTTCATCAATGTGTTTTTTGAGTCAAATAAACCCAATTTAAATATTCCTAAAAAATTTATAAAATAAGTTTAATTAAATTGGAAGAGCATGTCATCAAAAACATAATGTTTCAGGTGACACACAAGAGGGAAGAAAGATAACAATTACAAAAAATGGAACACTGAATATGTACATCGCTGTGGATATTTCTGACAGTCTCAACAAAGAAGACATAGAAAAATCAACAAATATGGTACATAAACTTATGGAAAGGGTAAGTCAACATGTACATACACATGATATGTGACATATATACACATACAGTGTATATATCGTTTGCTGGTGATAGCTGTGGCCCCAAAACACTTTAGGTAAACATTTTTATTACATTTTACAGATAGCATCGTATGCAGTCTCTCCAAATTACGACATCCTCTTTTTCACTTCTGAATTAATGCCTATTTCCAACATACTTGATTATTATGCTGGAGAAGGGACAAAACCACTTGAAGTTGTTTTGGCTGATCTGACGAGTGTTAAAATAAAAGGTAAGTTTGACAACTGAAAAGTTTGTTATTATTATCTAAATATGTGGCTATATTCAACATTGTTAAACTTTGTGTGTGTGTGTGTGTGTGTGTGTGTGTGTGTGTGTGTGTGTTTGTGTGTCTGTGTGTGCATGCGCGTGCATTTGTGCGCGTGTCACCTTTTTCACAGATAACAGGGCTAGTGGGACTGATCTAAACCAAGTCTTCAAACATATATATGAACGAATATACCTCATCGAAAAAAATAAAACTAAGACCGAATTTGAAGATCATCGTCACATCATGTTAATATTTACAGATGGTAATTCCACATCTATTTAAAAGCGGTACTCGCAAGGATGACGTAAAAGTGAATTCACTGCAATGCTATATGTCTACTGTCTGTCTCTGTACCATTGGCGACCAACCTATTTGTGGTTGAGTGTGACAAAGATCTATTGTAGGCCTACTCCCTTTGAAATAGGCCTATATCATTCATATAGCATTAACCTCCGAGCTACGACCTACAACTGAGAGTAACTTTGTGTTGGACTGTTCTCATCATAGGTGGTTATAACATGGGCGGCACCCCACTTTATAATCTACAAAGAATAAAGGAAACGATTAAAGACAAGGACCGCCTGGGTAAGACGCCAGAATACATTTAACATTCAACAGCTCAACGTCATGAATGGAAGACGCATTTATCATGGCCATCACCACATCGTGCTGCATGTTGTTCTCTATGTTCTAGAGGTTTACATATTTGCTGTTGGAGAAAAGATATACGAGGCGGACCTCCAACCGCTCGCCGTGGGAGAACAGGGGAGACATTTCTTTAGAATCCAGAAAGAGGATCTGGAAGACATGTTTGAAGAAATATTTGGTAAGTGCTCTTTTAAATAACATGTTGAAAAGGGGAATCACATCCCAAGCTCCAAATACATTCTCCATAGTAGGGCAGCTGTATTGGAACTCAAGAAGATGCAAGCGCAGGGGAGCAGCAGTCTTCAGGTCGAAGGTTGTGAGAGACACCCAGATACCAGTGCAGGACAACCACGCCTTGAAGTCTGGAATGTGCGTTAGTTCCACACATTTGGTCATAGGAAATGTGGGCCATGTCAGCCACAGAACCAGTACAGCACCAGTGACTACCCTCAATGCCGTCATCACACAGAATGGGCTTGATGCGGTGTTAGGGAACCGGTCGAGTGCACCCAATTGGAGGTATTATCAGAGAGTGAAACCAACAGAGGCATATGTTCACTCTTTGGTTGAGTCCCAGGCACGGGGCTGTTTTTTTAAAATAATCTGCTGGGATTTTACAGCAGCCCGACCTCGTAGCCCAGTCTGTGAAAGAAACGCAGTAGGCAAAGCCGAGAGAGGGCCCCAGACTGGAGCTGGGTCCATGCGTTGCCGGCAGAACCGCCTCATCGTTCCCTAGTACAGACTTAATTTAGGGCTCCATACAGCTAGGTGAGCTATTGACAGAGATATATGAAAGGCTCACTCAATCAATATATGCATTCATTCACTATCATATAAGGATTTCAGTATCAACATTGTTTGAAACATGGTTCTGAGATTTACTGAAACGTCTATGATACAAATGTTTCTGGTCCTGCAGATGACGAGGCCGTAGTCAGTTTATGTGGCCTCCACAAAACGACCGACAACAGTGATTTCAAGCATTTCATGTATCCATGGAATGTGGAGCTCACCATACTGAGAGGTGACCAGGTAGGGGGTTAAATATCGGTACAGATACCTGGTATAAAGTATGTCACACATGATTTACGTGTTTAATGATTTATTCATTGTTTATTTCAAATATAGACAAGCCACAAATGCTCTGGCGCTATCGTCTCTTCCAAATTGATCCTGACTGCTGCTCATTGCTTCCATGGTGACTTACCTGACAAAATACAAGTGGACATAAAGCGACTGAAAGACCAAGAGAGTGAGGCGAATCACAACATACAATCAGAACTAAAGGCGAACTGTATTATTCCTAAAGGAACAAAAACATGATAAATTTCAAGCAATTTAAATTGTGTTGGTGTTGAGTTTGTAAAGCTTTTCTTTACAATTAGCTATTCATGTCTGGTATCTTGTTCTCATCTTCTGTTTCATACAGTCAAAGAAGTGGAGAGCTACTACATTCATCCGCAATACAACTTGAGAGCCAAAGAGAATCTTGGAATTCCTGAATTTTATGATTATGACATAGCTCTTGTTCAATTGAAGAAGGATCTGATCTTCACCAAAGATCTCAAGTGAGGCTATTTACATTACATAGTACTAATAATATTACATTGCACTTTGTAAATAGCCTGCATTTATAAAGCACATTTATTCACACACACACACACACACGAGCGCGCACACACTCATAAAGCCAGGACTTTAAGAACAATCCTTTTCTAATTGTTGCAGACCCATTTGCATACCCTGCACCAAGGAAACGACCCAGGCCCTTCGCTTGCCACCCGATTCAAAGTGCTCTGATCAAGGTTACAAACATGACTCAGTGATTTGACTTGTGATTTGATTTTGACTATTAACATCTATGTGTTTCCAAAAGGCTCATGTGCTCTAGCAGTGTTGATAGGCCTAACCCTAACCCTATCTATCTCATTGCTCCATGTAGAGAAGTTGTTGTTTAAGGACTTCAACCAAAGACTGCATTTCCTGACCAGGGGAGCAACCATGAAGGAAAAAACCGTTACAGCAAAGCTGGGTTCAAATGTGAGTCTTGGCAATGTCGTAAATACATTTTTACACGATTTTTCGAATATGTCACTGCATGCATGTGTGTGTCATGTATGTGGAAAAAACTGTGCTTGTGTGAGAGTTCAATAACACAACGTAAAAACACTCACCTTTTCTTACCCACTCTGTAATGCAGCGCGGCCTATGTATCAAGCAAGCCACGAGACTAGAAAATGTAACAGCAGAAAATCTACATGAAGTTGTGACAGACAACTTCCTGTGCACAGGTGGAACATCACCTTTTGTGGACCACATATCATGTAAAGGTAGGTTCATCAGATGTTTGTTATTCATTCCAGAATACTGACCAGATATTAGGGTGTAACAGGAAAAAGACAGGAATGGCAATTAAAAAGAGAAAAAAACAGATTAAAGGTACAATATGGAAGATTTGCGATTTCAAGCTAGCTTTAGTCTGAATTTTGTAAACATTTCTGCTCATCCCTCCCTCTCGTTACTCTCTCAAATCCCAACCCAACCTTTAAAAGTGATGCTCGCTAGAATAACATCAAATGTTGAAGGATCAAATGACCCTCAGTTGGAAACGTTGTCATGGCAATGTATATATGTATATAAATATAGTAATGTATATAAATATAGTAAATAACAATAACTGATAAGGCCCTCTGGCCTCATTCACCCATTTTGGTTTCAAACACTCAAACCAAGATGGTACCAAGATGGTTGCTAGGGTAACTGGGCCCATTGCTACATGATGTACTACTGACACACATTTCTGCCTCTTTTTGGGGGGGCAGGGGACTCTGGTGGTGCTGTTTTTAGGGACTACAACCAGCGCACAATACAGGTAATCACATACTTAGCATGACTTTCAAATTCAAGTTATGTTTAAGGTTGAAATTTGTTGAACACAAACTAATTGGAAAATGGTATTATATTATTGCAATATATATTTTGTCTTTTTAGGTCGGTGTAGTCAGCTGGGGAACGGACAATATCTGTGGGGGTCATGAAGGGAAACTTGTGAAATCACAAGAAAATACCAGAGATTTTCACATCAATATCTTCAAGATAATCGACTTTCTTTACTCAGTCATGGCTATTGGGAGTTTAACTTTAGCTCCAACTGAATTCATCGATAACTGGCATTCGTAAGGGCTGATGCGTAAGTGTCAAAGACAACTGAGGAGAAAGAGATGCAAGTCATGGAAAATAAGATGTGATTTTGCGGCATGCTTTGTTCAATGGGTGTATGCTTGACTATAGGTCATTCATAGGTAGCATTTGATGTTCAAATGCTGTGAAGGGATATATTAAACACTGATGATAAACCAGGCTATGGTTAACATGTATAACACTGTATCACCACTCACCACCAGTGGTCTTTGAAGACGGTTGTTGACCTGCAAATAAACTCACAGATAAAGAACATTCTGGATATTCTCATTTGTTGGAGTTGAACTGTTCCTCTCCAGTGGGTGGGCTTTAGATACACGGACCGCACTTGAACGTTTGAGGCCAAGTAAGATGCATTAACATGATGAGCACATGTGCAGACATTATACTGCTGATTCAGTCTGAAAAACCTTTCTCTACTTAATCAGCTGTGGTGGGAGAAGACGCCAGGCAAGCCAGCGCTGCCCTAGATCACTGTGACATACAGCGATTCCAAGGCTCGTTTCCAGTGCCCTGCGCAATGCGGACCACCCCTCCGACAGACTGCCAACTCAGACCAATCTGGTTTAGATCTACGCTTACCT
Source organism: Trisopterus luscus (assembly GCA_027122455.1). Lineage (NCBI taxonomy): Eukaryota > Metazoa > Chordata > Actinopteri > Gadiformes > Gadidae > Trisopterus > Trisopterus luscus. The sequence continues at coordinate 15,080,657 of JAOPUA010000152.1, read as the reverse complement.
GCTAATCTATGCTACACTTGTCTTCAGCGCAGCACTGAAGAAAATTTGAGATTGACCTGGAATTCCGGGAACCTTAATTACCTTAATCAAACAAAAACGACAATATTGATGGCTGTCGACGGTATGGTCAGTTGTACGAGGTTCAATCTAGAACAATAGATGGGATGTGTGCGTGTGTGTGTGTGTGTGAGACCATGGTCAGGGATGAGTCGGTTCCCATGGAAACATTGATCCATGTTGGCTTAACTGATGAGTAAAGGGGGCGGGGTTACACAGGGGACAAGAGAAAGAGGGAGTGAGGGAGGGAGAAAGAGAGGGAGAGAGAGGTAGGGGGAGAGGGATGGAGTGAGAGAGGCAGGATGGGAGAGAGATAGAGAGGGAGAGATAGTAAGAGAGAGAGAGAGAGAGAGAGAGAGAGAGAGAGAGAGCGAGTTGGTGAGAGAGAGAGAGGAGAGAGAGACAGGTGGTGGAGTAGGGGGTTATTGCTCCTAATTGAATGAGCTGCGCTCAGAATTCCAGTTAAGGTATTAGTAGTAGGATTGGTAATCAATGCCGTGTGTATCGGGACATTTAAAACCAGGAGCCATCCCTTTAAGATCCTGATCATATCTGCCACGGAAACCGTATTATGTGCTGCACACCACAGCATGCTAACGCAGACATTATTCTCAATAGTGTCTATCTTTTAATTCTATAAATGTAATTAAAAATGGCGCATCCTCATTCTCAGGCCAAACATTAATGCCATGCAGCATAATCCTGATCGGGCAGGCCTGTACTGTACGACGCATCAACCGCACAAACTGTAAATCACACTTATGGGCCCGTTTAGAGATGAATGCCACTGGTATATACGAGGCACCCACGTGTGATTCCCTTGCATCTGTCTTTCCCCCGCGGTGCTCACGTGCACCCCGGCCTCCTCGGGTGTCCATCGGACTCCCGAGGCAGGTGTGAAGTCATACCCGCCGCACAAGCAGCCATTGCCTGACAATTAATATTAAACAGATACGATTGGTCGGCCTAATGGAAATGCAAAGAAGGCCCCCTGCGATATGGCTCTGTGAGACGGGCTGATCCACTTAAAGGGGATTATTTTCATGTAACATCTTTATAATCTTCATAATGATGGCTGGAGTCCTAAAAGGAATAAAGAAATCAAATCTGTCTCTTGTCAGCATTTACGCCCAGGAGCACTCGCATGATTAGCTCTTTTTACGGTCGATGTTGCCTCTTCTCCCGATCATTAAGACTGCTTTTAACAGATTACAACTCCCCCCCCCCCCCCCTCCCAACCCAAACACACCCCCTTGTGTCTCCTCCTCTTTCTTCTCCTCCGCTGCCTGTTTCATCCCATCTTTCAGTTGAGCCATTGCCTCAACTCTGCAATTTCTTGTGAGATTTCTCCTTCTGTTGCACAGTGCCGGGCTGCCGAGTGATCCGGGAGTTATTGGGGTTCTGTGTGGGGATGGGAGTGAATGAGACTGAAAATGGATGGCAAATGAGCGAATGAAGATGTAAATAGTAAATATACGTTTAAAAAAAAGGGATTATGAGAAGGAGATGGAGCGGCTAACAATCTTCTGTCATCTCCTGCTTTTACACGTTATTTCCTCCACCGCTACTAACCTTATTACAGGTAAGAGAAAACCACCAGACACGGACACACAGAACTGTATAAGTAGCCTACATGTACGTAACCGTTTTGTCTTTTTGCATATTTTTTTCCCGCTGATCTGAAGTGGACCTGTTCGAAGCAAGAGGTAGGTTGATGCCTATAGAGTAACTTTTTTTTAACCCACGTGTATCTGCGTGTATGCGTAGGCCTATCCTGTGGCGCCCCCCATACATTTTTCAGCGTGGTTAGAGGGCCACTTAAACATCTGCTGGTGACACACGCCGCACCCCAAAACCAAAAGCCATAACTGAATACCAGTTATTATATCATCATGCTGTTGTAGTATGTAAGCTAGTGTCTAAATCAATGAGAGCTAAGGAAGCGCACACTACTTTGGCTTTTTTATTTTAGTGAATATTAGTATATCTGATGTGCATAGACATATGCCGGAATATTTACCAATTTGAGTTAGTCAACAATCCTGTTTTAATGTGTTATGTATCTGTATATAGCATACGACTGCTGGGACTGGCTCCAATCATATATTAGGCTATATATACTGTATATTTAATTGAAAGTTATCTCATTTTCATATTAGCCATACTAAGCATATTAGGCATATGTGACCGGCCAGGGGTGTCATTACGGCTCAATAAAGGCTTCCATTTGTCCATGCAGTCAATCAGTCATGCCAAAGGGCTGCAGCAAGAG
>JAOPUA010000152.1:15051295-15065803 GCA_027122455.1 Trisopterus luscus | reverse complement strand
TGTGTGTGTGTGTGTGTGTGTGTGTGTGTGTGTGTGTGTGTGTGTGTGTGTGTGTGTGTGTGTGTGTGTGTGTCTGACCAGGATGAGCAACAGCGCTAGGGCCGACCAGAGGATGAAGTTTCTCCACTCCCTCCTGATCACCAGCAAGTCCAAGGCGATGGGGATCCTGCAGTAGATAGTAGAAAGGACTTCATTACTGATCGGAAATCAATATGGCTACGCCTTGATATATTCTCCCACATGTTGGCCATGGCATCTTAACGTTTGCAATCCATATTGCACTTTTACAAATCCAAATTAACTCCCAATTCACTGCATTACACACACTTTGATATGCAATTAAAATAGACAAAAAATATATTAACTAAATTTGAATTGCTTTTAACCGTCTGAGCCTTCATGTGCAGTGTGCATGTGTTTTTATTGAAATGTATGGCATTTTCACATCATTCTTTCTTTAATGTATAGCGTCAGTGACTGCTGTTGTGCAACCACTGTATATGAAATGTGATCCATTAATAAAATTGTGACCGATCGTTCGATTTCCTACCCAATCAGAGCGGAGAACGGCCAGCCTACAATAGCCCCAGCTGCCACGCCCATGACGGCCAATGGAATTGAGTCTTGGAACCAGCCCGTCATGGCAACCAACGTGGTGTACATGCAGAAGGAGGAGGGAAGAAACGCTGGAGGGGAAAGCAGAGATGTAGAGATGCAGTCATCTCAGCATGCTCATACGTAACCTTATTTTCTCTCCATTTTTTCTCCCATAATTATAAATTATGCGGCATGAAATATAAAACATATATAAAGCAATATATAAAGCTATAAGATGTATTAAAAATATATAAAAATATGTAGAAAGATTACATAATACAATAAGATCATGCAGAAACAAATGTTAAAACGATACTTTCATATCTATTGTGAGAGATCAGGACAAATGTTACACTTAAAAGAATCATTACAATTATACATTTGAAAAAACATTATATTCACATAAAATGAATATGGCCACTGTGGGCAGTTGCACCCAGGGTCCACTTTAGAAACACACATCAAAAGAGGAGGAGGATGAGGATAGAGGTGTGAGGGAGGGTTTTGTGAGAAACAGAACCGGATCAGACCGGAAACCAACCTGCGGAGGAACAGAACATTCCGGTACTCAGCACCAGGAATGCCAACATCAGGCGACCCACATGCAGACCAAACTTCTTACACACGGCCCTGCGTCCAACCCACACACACAAACAACGAGTCAATGAGTTTCCTAGCTATGGTTAGCGCCGGACAAAAGCAATATATCAGCTGGTGATTTAATTTAAGAAAATATTAACTATGAACTGCGGGGGGGGTTTTATACCACCATGTTTGTGGTCGAGTAGGCAGTAAAGCCATTTCAAAATCGAACCTAGAGTGATATCACATGTGCTGTCAAGTATGATAGATAGAACAGCAGACCAGTTGGTACAGTTCAATGGGTAGGGTGGTAAGCATCCATCATGCATCTTGATGTAATCTCTCACTTGTGACGTCAAAACTCAGTAGATGTAAATGACATCTTCAAAGCTAATCACCGTCTCACCTGGTAGTTATAAAAGGGTCTATTTATCCTGGCGAGGAAGCAGACTCACTTGTAAAAGTAAAGTTCACACACACAGCAGCAAAACGCAAGGACACATCGTACGAAGTAGAACACCAACACCTGGAACAAAACGTAGGTCCTATTACAACGTGATTTATGGGAAAAGACAAATCTTTGACATACAAAAGTCTGTATTGTAGACATGGAAGAACTAACAAGTCTGACTATGCAGTATTCCCTAACACCATATATATGACTAAAGGAATAAATAAGAGGATAAGAACATTATCTTTTTATTTTATAAAAACATGCATACAAAGATACATAATAAAGACTATATATCCATGTATATAATGAATCACAATTTGAAGAAGAAGAGATGAAATGTAAATACATAACATGAACAAACACACATCTCTATGCTACATTAGTGAGAGTGCCATGTCCAGTGTTACTACCTTATTGGTCTGCAGTACATGGGCGTGTATGCAGGCAGGGAGCGCGTGCAGCCAGAGATAGGCATACGACCGGATGGCGTAGAGTGGAGAGTATTCCCATGTCTGCATCCCTGTCCCATACAACAGGTAGTGCATCTGTACAGGATGAAGATTACACAGTCACTATCAATGGGCCAATTAAGCTCTACACAGAGGCACGTGGCTAGGTGATTACGGTAAAGACATGCAGGTGAGTCCTAGTTAAATAACAAAATATAGTATAAAGTACATTGATTCATGCGTACATTAACTGAAATCATTTCTCATAAACTTAATAACAAAGAATTATAACTTAACTAATAATGTCAAGACAAAATGTAGAAAACCTAATTATGGCTTCTACACTTACTATTAAGTCATTGAGATACTGGCGTCCAAGGGGACTTCAGGATTTGAAAAAATAACAATAATAATAACCAAGGGAAAAATGTACAGTACAAATGTACATATATATATATATATATATATATATATATAAAATCAATGAGCAGTGACCTAGTATAAAAATAGAAAATAGTGACCTATTTTCTCATATTTATCAAACCAACAAAAACAAATCAGATTTATCTTATCTCAGTTTAACTTGATTTGTACAAAAAAACATAATAGAATAATCTTGCCAACAAAACTGGTTTAACCTAATCCGAACGACTATGATGTAATAAGCATGGAGAAACAGGAAACGACATCACTACTGCTTACAGGCTCCCAGTAGTTGAAGGTTTCATCGCAGTCAGAGATGTTGCTGAGCAAGGCAGCGCAGAAGCGTGCAGACAGCAAGCATTTGAAAGCTGTAGATCCTTCTGGAGCCCACACCTGCCCCCCTCGACTTACTGACCTGAAGCACACACACACACACGCACGCACGCACACGCACACACACACACACACACACACACACACACACACACATTATCGCAAGAAAACATTAAGTCAATCATCAGGTTGTTTTCTTGGCCTCCCATATTACTGCTTGCAGCTTTCTGAAAAACCGCTCATCGAATCAACTTCATAATTGACACTGCACTTCCTTGGGTCCTTAGTAATACACCTGCTAAGTGTAAATTTACTCACACACATATACGTCATAGTGGGGGGAAATTGGGACAGACTAGATTTGTTGTGTTTGTCGTCAAAGTGGGTTTGATTGCATAAAACCACCATAAAGAAATAATCAAGGGACCTGGCACCATACGACTTCTAACAAGATGTTTACAATCATGTATAGGAACTAAAACAGCGTTTCACAAAGGAAATAGGTAAATTGCCTTCAATCAGAACACTTGGTCTTTATCACCATATTGTGGGCAAATGGTGCAATTGCGATATTTGGTTTGGTGTCATTCCATACTATTCAACCTGATTTATTAATAGATTAGCATTGTACTTTTTGCACAGCATTTAGTTTAGTTTTATTTCGAGACTCAGTTTAAACCTACCGCTTATATAACCCATCTATTTGCTTTACTGCACTTTATTGGCATAAATTCTTCACTCAGGTACTCATTAGATGTTGCCAGCTCAGCATTTCACTATTCGGCTTTATGGGTTAGATTTGTCTTCCGCTTTCAACGTCATGCCTAGAAAACACTGAGCAACCCCGTAAGCTTCAGATCCACTGGTTCAATTGTTGTACATGTTGTACATTTTTAAACACAGGTGCTTCTTATACTTCGCATCACCAAGTTCAAACAAGGCATTGACCAACAAATTACAATTAGTTTCGAGTGCAGCCAGCGTTTCTGACACGCCATCACAGAACGAATGAATGAGTCTCATACTGTACCTTTAACAGTAAGACTGTCACACATACACACACAGCTCGTCTGGTCAATGCAAGCTGATGAACCCCTCTACACTGTGCAATACGGACCTTTAACCATCACACACACACGGAAAACTATGGCCCAATGTTAATGTGTTGGCCATAATACCACAATAGTAAAACAGGGTTCGCTAACACCTATCAGGTAGAGCAGGCAAAGTGGGTTGGTGTTGTGCCAGAGGTGACGGTTCATTCGCGACTACTTACTCGTGGCGTGCCTCTGACAGTTTGCTCTCATCGCTGCCCTTTTCCTCTTTGGGTATTCGAGCTTCTGCGGGGACGTTGGCGTTATTTGCATCTTGCCTGCTGCTGACTCGCCTGGTCCGCTGACGAAGCCCCTTCGCCGCCATGTTTTCATTAGCTTCAAATAATTCGTCCGCTTCCGCCACGGATCGGAGGGGACTCAGCTCAGGCCCACATCCGCCAACACGGTTATGAGGATGGTTGACCGAAAGGTGGCAGTATGCGTAGTCTTTTAAATAAACTCTTTGCTTGTACTGTACCCTCTCATTTCACATTTCATGTGTCCTTGTCAATTTCAATATTTAATAAAAGTGTTGATATGTAATGTGTACAATGCACAAAGCTTACACAAATGAATTAATACACAAATGTTTATTCGATATCTGCATAAATATAAATAAATCAACTATTGAAAATTTTAAATAATGTATGAATGAATTAACAAAATACCTGTTTTTTAAAACCCATTTTAGAAAGTCTATGTTGGAAACTATCTGATGGTGACATGCAGACGAGAAGAGAGCAGTGACTCCAATCGTCGGTGCAGTTCAAGGGCTCTCGTGTGCGACAGCGCATGGGAGTGCGAGTGGTAAGTGACTCTGTAGCAGTAGCTGGTCAGCGTTGTCTGTTGCTCCTGTCGGGAGAAGAAATCAACGAGCTCCACCTGCTCCACCGCACCCAGGCAGGCTTCTCTCGCCAGTGCGTGAAACTTCCGGTCATCCCACGCCGCCGGCCCCTTCCAGAAGCTGATGTCAAAGCTGAGGCGGCGGGAGAACAAGGATGGTTGGCGGAACAACGGCTTCGACGGCTGCTTCTGCTGCTGCTCTCCCAGAGATGGGTGGAGGAGGAGGAGGGCGCAGGGGTCAAAACGCTTCGAAAGGCAAGGGTCACGTGTCCAGAGGAGCCGCCAATCAGGGAGCGAGAAGAGGCACGAGGCGAGGAGGTCCAGGTTGAGGGACACGGTGACCCGGACCCACCCCTCCTCGTGTTGGCCAACACTCGAAAACACTCGACCGACCGCTCCCATAGGCTGCGTGGTCAGATACAAACACCCGGCTTCCTTAGCAACGGAAACCCCATGGGGAGAGAGCAGACGCTCCAGTGTTTGCCCGAGCGACGTGATAGGCTGACAAGCTGCTAGGAACTGCCCCCTGAGCAGGAGCTGGTGAAAGGCAGGCGGGGCCCAAGAGCTGATGGGTACATCTCGAAAGACCAGGCCACTGATGCCCGAAAAGCGACCAATGGAAGCGTCGGTATTACCGCGGCAGTGGCTTCCATCGCTCTGCTCCTCAACTGGAATAACCTCCCCGGTCTCCAGGTCTCCTCGTTCTCTTGCTGCCCCTCGTCTCACCTCCATCTCCTCCATCAGAGGGAGGAGTGATGGTCGAAGCACAAAAACACTGGCACTCCCCTCTTCTGTTGTGTCTACATCTGGCCTGTGTACATCTGTTGTGTCTAAATCTGGTCTGTATTCACCTGTTGGTTTTACATGTGGCCCGCATAACACACAGCGCTCTCCATTTTTGCTCTTGGTTTGGCAGGCCGCGTCCTTCACACATGACTCTATTGGGTCAGTGTGTTTCTCCTTGAGGTCCAAGTGTGCCAACTGACACCTTAGTTCGGTCTCATTAACCAGGGGTTCTGTCTGTGTGAGAGGCTCTTGGCGAAGCAGCTCTATCTCGTAGCAGTGACTCTCAGTGACGTCGTCTCCATCTAGGGATGCTGCCTGCCGCTGTTTAGAGTTGAGGAGGAATGGAAGTGGCTTGGTTGTCATGGTGATGCAACACCTCTCCCCTAATCCATTCATAACATAGTCCTTGACCAACTTGACAGGATGGACAGAGTCACTGCAGAGGAAATCTCTGAAGGTGAGGAAAAACATTCGTACGTCATCATAATCATCATAGATCAAAATCTGACCTATATCAGCTGGTTTGTTTAAATGTATGCATTAGGAATGGCCACAACTGTTTACTCTTTACCTTGACATATAGTCACTGAGTTCTGTAGGTACATAGTACTGGACTCTCTGGTCCCCCACTATCTCCTTCATGGTCACCCTCACCGGGGTGATGTACGGGAGGCTACGAGTGAACACATGGACCAAGGCATTCTCCACATGGAAGCCTTTATCCTGGCTCCTGAACACACAGAAACAATCAAATCAGTCAGTCAACAGCTTAAACTACTGCCATACTGCCACATCTCTAGGGTTACCTCACCAGATTACCTGTATCCAGTACACTTGTAGCTCTCCACCTCCTCACTCTTAAACGGCTGGACGCTGCTTAGAACGAGATCTGCTTCTGCCGCCATAGCGACGACCTGCCAGCTATTTTGCCACTCTCTCATTGGCTGATCAGCTGGTGTCCCACCCTGCCCGTTGCATAGGGTGACGTGGACGACTCCATGATCATCCAGCACCTGGACACAACTTCATAGACAGTGGACACCACTCATGTCAGTCATTTGATGCCCAGACAGACACCCACAACTTGAGTTTATTTCACTTGGGTTCAGCTATCTTTCAAACAAAAGAGCGTCCATTCATACCTGAGGAAGAAGTTTTTAAGAAGTTCCCGGTTCTTCTTAACGCCACTTTTGCGACCACAATGGGGGAAATTGAAAACCACACGGTTGAACACAGCTCCCCGAAGAGATGCACATTCTTCCAGCTTCGTACAGTCTACCCCGAAAAGGACAGTTCCCCCTGAGGAACATCAAAACGCACAGAACACAACGTGAAGCTTCCATTTTTATTTTTTTTGACATAACCAGTTATGGATCATTTTAATGAGCATACCCGAATCCCTGATGATCTGTATATTAGCAGCAGCTCCCTCATGCCTGATGTCTTCCTGCCGCTGAAGACAAGTGGCTGTTATTTTGTTCTCGGGTGAAAGTTTGCACAGAGCTGAAGAAAACGAAAAATTCCCTTCCCCTACGAACAGTGTAGGCCCAGACATGTTGCATTCGTTGGTAGGAAAGGTTCAGCTTCATTCATTATTTGACGGACTTTTTATGCGGGAGTAATATATCCTGTAATATTCATCCTTTTGGTAATTCCTGCACCAACAGAACATCCATTGGGGAGCTGATATCCCACCGTTTGTTTACCTAGTCGGACAGCCTTTTAGTGTTAGTTGGCACACATTAAAAGGTCTATTGATAGTCAATCACAAGCACTCTCATGCACCTCCATGCAACTGTTTTGAACATGGGTGTGTTACCATGGTACCAGCCCGACCAGAAACAAATGCTCTTCAATGATTTTAACCCAAAAACTTAAGAATACCAAACTATTAATTCCGAGATCATTTCTGTTAAACTTGTGAATTCAACAGTAGCAGGGGAATTATCTGTAATGCTTTAGTGCGTCGTTAGCATTGGTCGACGAAGATTATAGGCAATTATATTTGTTTCCAGGGGGACACTCTTGCTTGGTGGCACATCGCTTCTGGAGAGATTGGATGGAGAGCCCCTCACAGCATCACTTCAGCAAGCATCAATAGCGTTTTCCCGTTAACTATGGCTCTTTTTTCATGCTCTATTTGACATTTCAAATGTTTAACAGGTCATATTATCCGGCGTATATTTAATCTGTTGTGGTAACGTTCAGAGTGAGTAAAAATAAATCCTTGCTATTCAAATGAATGATGATTCTCCCTTCATGCTAAGGTCATGCTAGCTAGCAGAGATGCTACACCTTTATACACAACCAGTGACAATGAAGCAAACAACCTAGACATATTAAATTGTAACACTCTTGTTCTGTATGTGTATATGTGTGATATAGCAATATGTACCCTTGATTGCATCCCCCATTTTTGTTACTTACACTCACCTTTGTGTTTCTATGTCAAAATTGGGGGCAGTATAGCATTGTGGTAAGGCTGTTTTAAGCCCAATTTCCCCGGTCAACCTGTAAGCATCCTTGTGCAAGATGGCTAAACCCTACCAACAGTGATAATTTAGGCTAATGTATCTTTAATGAAAGATCACTGTAAATGGTTTTGGAGTAAATAGTAAATTAGGCAAAGTAGAATTCTGTCCTTTTTTTGTTGTAACAATTTTTGGTTGAGGAATCCTAGATTGCAACACTAACCGTTTCAACCAATGGAGGGATAATCCCAATTCAGGTCAAAATTCATTTTGACCTTTCAATTCAGTGTGTTTGTGCTTGTGCGTGGGAATGCATGCATGCATGTGTGCGTGCGTGTCTGTTTGCGTTTGTGTTGCAAGGAGGCATTGTGCCCACATGGGCAGCGTTCTGGCCCTATCTTCTGGTGCGGGCAATGGGACCTGGCCTTTCTCCCCCGACACCCCTCCCTCCCGTTGGGACACACACCCCGCCCACTGGGACCGCCCTCCGCGCTGGGAGAGGAGGGATGGCCGCCTGCCCAACCCTGGCAGCTTCCACTCCCTGCACAGGAGCTGCAAGGGTACAAGCCACAACAGCCCACCACGCATCATCACCCAAATGTGCTACTAAAACCTACCTGTAAGGTGTAACGGGGTGTATTAGTTAGTTCAATACGTCAAAGGCTGTGAGGTACTGATTAGAATTAGTTTTCCTCTTGATTCTGTCTACACAAAAAACTTAATTCAGAATTATGCTGAAGGCTCAACAATAGATGTCTTATGCTATGAGTTTCGAAATAAGGTTCAAAACCCTGCATTAAATGTTATTTTAACAATTGCATTTATAATATTTGAGGTTTCTCCTTTCCTTCATCCTTCCCCAGATGTATTCCCACAGCAGATCGAGGGTGTCAAGATGACAGTCAATAAGACTTTAAGCAGCTTCTTCAAGGTAAAAATCCCACTCAACAAACTCAGCACAGTGCAGTACGATCCAGGATATTAGTGGTTAGGGTGTTGGATGATTCTGGCATGAGTATATAAAAAGTTGCTTTGGATGAAAGCGTCTGCTAAATCACAACGTAATAATACATAATACTAGTATACAGTATTGCTGTGCGATGATGCCTGAGCTACATTATAATCGTTAATATGTGTGTCTTTTCCCAGGCCAGCCACACGTTCCACCTCAGTGCGGTCAGTCCATCCTACTATCGCTTCCACACGGAACATCTGCAGGACGACCAGTACAGCAAAGATAAGGTGCCTCCATCACTCCTCAATGAACCATGAGGACATGAACTAGTGTCTCTAGAGCTCATGGAAGCCCCACTCACAGGCGTCCAGGAGCAGCGTTTAGGTGTTGAGCAAGGCTTCCTGTTAGAAAACTGTCAGTGGCTGGTTTGAGATCTGGCAAAAGAAAAACTGCAAAAGTGTCAAAGTGGTCGCAAAGCTGTGGGCGTGTGAAAGTCTGCATGGCTAATGGTTTCGTATGAAAAGACTGGCATTGATGCGATAACAAGGCCATCCTGCAAACTGTATTGGAGAAAGTGTTTTGTTCTGCTGGCAACAGGACGCTCCCGCGCTGATTGGAGAGATGGATTCTTCAGGGAGTTTAAACGCTCATTCTCTCATTCATCTGACCGAGAGAGTCAGAGCCAGGGCCGTGTTCCAGGTATCTATAGACTCTCTACACATTTTATTTTATTAGTATATTATTAACATTTCCTTTACAGCTATGTTAACTTGTACAATACGGACCTCTGTACCGGAAGGGTCTGGTAGTGGTGTCAGGAATTTCAGAGCAAATGTTGTACAAACACTGTCCCTTGTAAAACATTTGTGCTGCACACCATGAATTGAATTATACATTTTCCGGGGGGCAGCATTAATGAACAGATTAATTAATTAAACTAATCTGATGGTCTTCTGTCACTGCCCGGGTCCTGGTCTAGAGCCAGCAGTCCCAGTTTGTGACGTGGCAGTTTGAGACGGAGTACAGAGGAAGTGACTTCACTGCCGCCGTTACCGTGGCCAACCCAGACGTCCTCAGAGAGTCGGGTAAGGCAGGAAGCAGTGTTATTGATCCATTAATCAAATAATTAATCAATCAGCCTATCAAGCTAATCAGTTTGAGAAAGCAAGTCAGCCTGCCTATCCGTCAATCAGTCCCTAAATCGATCAATTAATCATGTGATCACCTCCAGGAAACCACTGGGTAAAAAACGTCATTTAAAATGATGGTTACAACGTACAGCCTAATAATAATAATGATACAAAGATAAAGCACTTGAATTGTTTATTTTCTTATGTGTCTGGTGTAATCCTGGTGGTTTGATGTTGGGTTTGATGCTCCATAATATGTCTTATCAATTATTGTGGATGCGTGTGTGTGTGTGTGTGTGTGTGTGTGTGTGTGTGTGTGTGTGTGTGTGTGTTTGTGGTGTAGTGATCCTAGTAGCTCACTTCCTGCAGAGCGTGTCGTCGGGGCTGGTGCTGGGGGGCGAGCTGGTGTACCACCGCGGCCGGGCGGAGGAGGGAGGCATTCTCACTCTGGCAGGACAGTACTCCCGTAAGACTAATGTTCATAACAATCATAACAGTTCTGTTCATAGATTATGTAAATAATAACTTCTTCATTTTATTTATAAAGGGTAAATAGCCTATTTACATTTCTCAACACAGTCTTTTCCTTTCATCCATAGTGGTAAACTACATTAACAGACCTATAATTATCGCTATCTTTTGTATGTGTATTGATCATTCGCCTCAATTGCAGTCGGCGCTACAAGCCACAAGTTTACTTGCTCTGCTGTAAGTAAATATTGGTTGCTAACTGTCATAACGTTAACTTTTGGATACCAACTTCCTCAAAAAGACTGATAGCATACTTTTAGTTATCAACCGGCAAGGAATGAACCTCAAAAACAAACTCCAAAACATGGCTGTATTAAAGAAAGCACCGCCACTTATCATAATACCCCTCATCCGCGAACTGCCATCCCACTACGCTATTGGATTAAAAGAACAAACTCTTTCTAACAAACGTATTATCGGTGTCTCTCTACAGGTCCAAACTGGGTTGCAACTCTGAATGCAGGCAAGGGAGGTGCCCATGCTAGCTACTACCACCGCGCCAACAAACAGGTAAGGGGCCGTGCAAAGTACACACACTCTCTCCACCAAACTACCGGTGTTGTGTGTCTGTGTTGTAGCCACTGAACCTGTTGATGTTGTGGTCCAGATCCAGGTCGGGGTGGAGTTTGAGGCCAGCACAAGGACCCAGGAGACCACCGCCTCCTTCGGGTACAGGATGGAGCTCCCTGAGGCCAACATGGTGTTCAGAGGTATGGATCTCTTTCCCTGAGTTACAGGAGAGACACTATTGTCTCAGTGTCTCCGACCACTGAGACAATAGGGGCTGTTGATTTTCTAGGTTGGTTTTAATGTCTGGGTTGTTGCATTTCTAAACAGGAGGGCAGGATAATATGGTTCTTAGGGTGTTGTTACTCTCAGCCATAGCGTCAACACGACATTCCACTTTGTAGTCATCCATGAGAAGCAATGTATAAAAGTTTCAATGCTCATTGGTATCATGGCTCTGAATGCATGGGCACATTGGATAAAGGAAATGGAAAAAAGCATCTGCTAAATGACTAACTGACCTTGTGTAAAACAGAAGGGTATTGGTCATTTCATTTCGGCACCGGTAAATACGATCAGATCAAACACATCTCCCTCCCCCCACCAACTAATCAGCATTCTGTTCCAGAGTCTACACAACGTGTGTGTGACTTTTGTATGGGTGTGTGTGTGTGTGTGTGTGTGTGTGTGTGGGTGGGTGTACGGTGCGTGTGTGTGTGTACGTTGCGTGTGTGTGTGTGTTTACGGTGCGTGCGTGCCTGCGTGTCCCTGTGCTTCCCCAGGCATGGTGAACAGCAGGTGCATCATCGGAGGCGTGCTGGAGAAGCGCCTCACCCCACTGCCGGCCACCCTCATCATGGGGGCCTTCGTCAACCACCGGGGGGACAAGCTGCAGGTGGGACTGGGGGTCAACGTGGGCTAGTCCTACTAGACAGGACCACCGTCTGCCCCGTGAAGTCCTGAACCCCCAATGGGGAACGAGATGCAGTAAACTCCTACCGATGTGGACCGGATTGTAACCCAAACTCTTTGGTTTTGTCCATCCTATTTTTTTGTAAAAAAAACAACAAAAACTAAATAACGAGATAAATGATGGAGTCTTTGTGTGAGGTAGAGGCAAGCAGGACACGGAAAGGATGATCGGTACTCGACATCCGGTGTGGTTCGCAGCCTCTTGTAGATGTGCGTGTGTGTGTGTGTGCGTGTGTGTGTGTGTGTGTGGGGGTGTGTGTGTGTGTGTGTGTGTGTGGGTGTGTGTGGGTGTGCACACGTGGGTGTGGGTGTGTGATAGTGTGATAGATGAGGTTGACTGATCTAGCCACAGGACTTGTGGGAAATGTAGTTTTTAACGCCTGCCCGCAACGCTAAGACTCGACTAAACATACAATACGGCTTCATATTTTTCCTTGTTTCAAAAAATCGTATGTGTATCCAGCACAATCTCTGCTACGTATTCAGGTACTGAAGGTTATTGCTTTAGTTCAAGAACACAATTGGATCATGTACATTAGTTTTTTCTCCACAACAATAAAACGGTCACTAATGCTCCTCAATCAGGTAAGAATGTGACTTCCTTTGGGCGTGTGGCCAACAGTTGCTGACCGTTCCTTGGTTAATCCATGACCAAGAGGGCAAAGATTCCTCCTGCTAGGTTTCGGTTGAAAGTCCCCCATGGAGGTGATGAACGTACAGGCACTCCACCAGTGCCCTGCCTCTGTAACATGGGGATGTCTATTTGGTTTCATGCACTGTATAATTATCATTATTATTATTATCATGAGGTACTGTATTTTTACAAGCATAGTGACACAGTGAACTGTATGCAAGTTGCCCTACCATGCCTCCGGGCAACCCCAGTCTATTAGGGATTGAAAAGATGACTTTGGTTAATGTCTGTCTGTCTCTGTCCGAAATTAATAAATCAAGATGTTATTTATTGCTAACAGTCGTCATTTCTTTGACTACCCATAGGGGTATTTAGGAGGGCAGAGTTAGATAAAGCATATTTTTTTACAGAAACTTTCATTGGATATGCATTTCAAATTAACAATTGCATTCTTCCAAATTTCCTTTTTTCAAGGTTTCCATGGGAAACCCCTTGTGTTGATTTACCTTCTTGAACAAACAAAGGACAATTTTTGTTAACTTGAAGGGCAATGTTTCCAAAAATGAAACAAAAGTTTAATATATTACAAAAGACTAAAATAGCAAACAAACTATTAGCTATTCAAAGTCTTGTCATATAATAGATATACTGTACATATATACAGCAACATTTCTTAAAATAGATTTGAGCTTTGAGGTCTGTAAAGTGTAAATATAAACATATAAATATATGTATTTCTATCTATTATATATATAAGATTCAAGAGATTTGTTAGTAATTGCATAGCTGTCTGTCAGCAATAAGTCAGTGAAATACGCTGTGAGAATATCCATTTCAAGTTGGCTGTGCCTGGCTCTGTTTGAGCCAATTTTGATTTTAGACCGCTCCCTCGATCTTAAATCAGGCTCATTTCTGACCAATCACGGCATCTCTACCGTGATAGGTTTGGGTAATCCATCTTGCCTGTCGATCACAGGTTTCGTAAATGCAACACTTCCTATTGGCAGGAGCAGAGAGGGCGGGGATTTTTTTTGGATGTCCAGTTTCAAAATCTTGCTCTTTTCTGTCTCTTTGAGACTCCAAAATCGTACCTACCACACCTTTCAAATGTCTTTATTTGTCCCTGAAAAGTGCAGTGAAGAATCCTTTGCTTTTATCCCCTCCCACTTTCAGAGACTTGCTGCGCTGCAGTCCTGACAACTTCTCCTTCTCCCTCTTCTCACTGCTCTCCTTTTGCTCCTTCTGCAGCTCCCCCTCACGTTGCATCACCTGCTGGTTCAGCACCAACCGCATGTCCTCCTGAACATAGAGATTGTATTTATTTCCAGAATGTGATGATTCATAGAGAAAGATTCCTGGGATGAATTGACCCGTGGCCATGTTCTGTTATTGAGAAACTTTCTAGTTTAGATCGTTTATATGAATGAAGTAAGTAGCTGCAGTAGAAAAGGAACATAGAGCAGGTTTAAGACCAGCCTTGATTTCAGCCATGCTATGATTATGTTGTATTATATGCAAGATGGTTGTTCAACGGGACAGTACCATACCTGCCAGGCTTCCAGCTCCTGTGACAGTGCCACCTTGTGTTTGATGGTGTTCATGAGCTGCTGTGTCAGTGACTCCTTCTCTTGCCTTATGACTGCCAGCTCTCCCTCAAGAACACTACACAGGCACAGGCACACACACACGCACACACACACACACACACACACACACACACACACACACACACACACACACACACACA